>JAUZST010010050.1:0-37704 GCA_034779995.1 Parotocinclus haroldoi | reverse complement strand
CACACACACACACACACACACACACACACACACACACACACACACACACACACACACACACACACACACAAATAAACGAACTTTTCTGGCCAGCAACCCAATGTACTGTTGTCACTGGGCTAGGGTGATCTGCTGACCCTCCCTCAGACACAGCCGACAAAGCCTCAATAATTCTCAGTGTATTTACTAGTAGTAGTAAAAGTAGTTACTGATCTAAAGGGGAAAAAATCTCATGGAACAAAGCGGACCCCCCTGAGTCAGCTATATTTAATAGACTTACTCCTTCAAACAATGCCAAGGATAATTCTCTGAAAAACACCTTCCATCTCCTGCACCTTTGCTGAACTTCCTCTGCATATTTGTGGATCTTATTTGAAGCTCTGAGTACTTACTGTATTTGCACTAAGTGGCAAAACTGAGGACTTGGTAATGAGGTAATGAATAGTTAGTAATTATGCTCTAGAGTCCAATCAGATAACAGCATCTTCTGAAAGTTAATGCAAAACCATTACCTCACAGAAGCCCAAATATTCAGCCCTAACGTTGATGTTCATATAATGGTGTAATTTTAGCATTTTTTTTGGGTAAAAATATCTTGAAAAGGTTTTAGTGTCATTTTTTTTGCAACAGACACCCACTTCTAGTCCCTAAAAGTCAGCAAGTAACTTGTAATAAACTTCACACTCAATAGCAGCAGCCTCAGGCAGAACAGTACATAAAGAAAAACAAAGACCCACTCCAAACCCACAGAGTGACACACACTAAATCTCACACTACCTTGGACTACACAGACACACACAGATCACAAGGTATGCGTTGTGTAAAGGTTTGTGATACAATACAAAGGATTTACGGTTACGCATGTGTGATGGTCCTGGCATCTCCCAGTCCGCTGAAGAAGGTGTACCAAGTTTATTGGAGTTTAGCCTGGTTAATTAGGCTCTTGACAAAATGACTATGCTGCTCACAAAAAATGGGGGATATTTAATTAGGAGATGTTTCAGAAGGAAATCTTTTTGTGAGCAGTGTAGTTCATTCGGAGTACCGAATGAGGTCTGGTCATAGCATTAAAAGGTCAAATTCTCACCTGTAAATGACATGTCTGCTGCAGTACTGTAGCCGTTAATGAAATAAAGCCTTAAAATGCAGTGATTTGCTCGATATTACGATATATTGGCTCTCTCTAGGCTTGTCTGTTAAAAGCCTACTAAAGGTCTGGCTACCAATCTCTGCATTTACAGTATCTGTAAAAATATACATCTATTATGCAATTGTTATATGTTCGCATTGATGAAATACACTTATTTCAGTGATGCGATTATAAAACATTCGAGTTCTGGAGAACTTTTGCTGCTTTCACACATTTCAAAATACATGTTTCAGCTTTTTAGGCATTCGCACAGCGCTTGAAAGGAAATGTGTGGGCAGGCACAGAAGGCATGAAGGTTACCTGCGTGGGTACGAGCACGGGTGGATATGCCAGCTTGTGGTGGTGGTACATCCAAAAGGAGAAAAGCAGGATGGCTGCGAAGCCCATGATGGGCACCAGGGAGTAGAGCAGCGTGTTGAACAGTTCCGGCTTGGGCGGCAGGGGGTTCGATGTGGCTGCAGTACAAAAAGAGCTAATTAGTGAAGTGCTTCTAACGTTTTAAAACTCGAAAAGCTTGGCTACACTAGATCTGTGTTTCTCATGGCTAAGATAAGCAGGTTTATACATCAGCCATAACATTAAAACCACCTCTTCACCGTTTCTGCACTCTGTGAACATGTTATCAGCTCCACTTACCATCCAGAAGCACTGTATAGTGCTACAAATACAGACTCTCGTTTCTGTACATACTTTGCCCCCTTTTAAATATAATTCAGTGGCCAGGACTTTTACAGGATATGCACAGATTAGGTACCATTTGGGTGGTGGAGCATTCTAAGGACTGAGTGACGCTGAACTTGTGGTGTGTTTGCGTGTTGTGTTGGTGGATTAGACATAGCAGTGCTGCAGGAGTACTTCTCGCACCAACCAGAAAACCCATCATGAAAAGTTATAGAGGCTGACAAAACGTTGCCGTCTCTAACTTTACATCCACAAGGTGGAGCAATGAGGTAGCATAATAGAGTGGACAGTAAGTGTTCAGTGTTTAATAGTTCCAGCAGCACTGCTGTACCTGTTCCACTCACACCACCGAAACATGCACGTAACGCATGTTCAGTGGAGGTCCTGAGCATTCCTGAATATGGCAAACTGGATAAACGGAAGCCTGCACAGCAGTAAAACGAGTACAGTCTCTAAAAGTAGAACAACAAAGTGCTTGCCTTTAATGTTGGAAGCTTCAATGTTACGACTCGTTGCTTTATATGAAAACGTTTCGGTTAGAAATGGCTTTGAGCCGCAGCCTCTAATATATTGCATTCTGACAATGTATAATATGCATAATAAGCTATCCAAAACTGGAGCTCAGGAAGGGAGTTATGTCTCGTACTGAATGTTGATTTATACTTCTGCTAAAGTGGAGCCAGAGTGCTGAAGGGCATGTCTCCAAAATCATAAATCACACATTCTGTGAAAGTGCGGTTTACAGTATTTCATCAAGCAAATGTTGACTGATTGAGAAGAAAACAACAGCTAGGGTTGGCATGAGACCCAAGTGACAAAATTAAAACTAATATTAAAAAGGTTTGCAAGCTATATTTAGATCCTTGCATGAAAGCTTAGGTTTGGCTGCAGCCCGGCACCTAGAAAACTAAAAACGTGTGTTTGTGGCTGGGTACTGAAAACAGGCACATAGAAGCACTGAAATATCCCAGAAATGCAAGATGGTTAAATTTTCCAATATAGTGCAACAACACTAAAGAATTTAAAGACATTACTTTCAGTAAAAAGCCTAGAGAAAATAAACCACAGCAGTAAAATGACAGTTTGTTGAGAAATGTCTAAAGGAGGCCCCTTTCACACCTCACACGGACTGCTCACACTAGGTAACGGGGTTACCAGGCCTGATCTTCCAGACTTCTCCAAAGTTTCTTCCATCAAGTGGTCAGAGCGCTCAAAAGATCTGCTTCAGATCCAAGATTCCACCGTAAGTCACATTTGCAAACAACTGCCTATTACGTTAAACTTTAGCTACTTTAGTGCTCATTACTTTCTTTTACCTAGTTGCAACGATAACTACTTTGTTGGATAGTATGGTCTGTAGTACAGTCTGTTGCTTAGGTTGTCCGTATTGTTGAGTCATACTGGCCCTATTCTTGTACCTGACTGTATTGAGAGTAATAATAACAAAGCCATATTGAATATAAACAATGCCAGGTTAAAAAAAAACCCAAACAAACCCAAAAGCCCCACAGATCTATCTTACCATCTAGTTGCTGAATAGACAGCATCAACAAGCCACAGAGGTCTAAAATATGCCTTAGCTTCACTACATTAAACACCCAGTTCCAGGTACAATAAAAGCCTTAAGGTAATAGTTGCCAAAAACGTCAGCATGTATCTCATGAAACATCTGACGAAACATGGAAATATTCTCCATCTGTTACTCAGACGGCACCGCTGGGCTTGAATCGCTGGTGATCCACGCCATCCAGTAAATCCAGACTAGGTGAGCTCTTGGGATAGCAACATGCATTATGAACATAGTACATTATGATTACTTGTGTTTAAAACATTAGATCATTAAGATTTCTTCCTGCCACACTGTTTGTGGGCACAACTTGAAAATGTAGCATTTGTTTCAAACATTGGTACTGGTCCATTTTTGTTTAAACAACACCCAGGATTCAACAAATCATTCCTGGTTCACAATGTCATGCAATTCTATCTCAGTGTGTTAATACATTTGTCTGGTCACTCTATGGCATTTGATTTAGAAAAAAAAACAGTTTGAGAGTCACGTGGCAGTGTGCCTGCTTTGGGCTTGGACACGCAGAAGGTCAGAGATGGAGATTAGGCCGGCAAGTCTCTACCTCGCACTTCTTACACATGCCAGGCGTGCCATACTGCACTTTAACAGCTTTGCACAAAAGCCCGTGTCATACTGGCACATGTGACGAGTGTTTCAGCCAGCTAACACCGCACCTGCTGTGGGCCATAGCTCTCACTGTTAAATAAGAAGACTTAAACACTCTCTTTAATGTAATTGCCCTCCTGGGGTTGAGCCCTCAGAGTACAAGTGCTGATCTAGGAGCTGTTACATCCTTTCAACTCTTAATGAAGTGAATTACATTACTAACTGACGCCGATTCCTGAATCAGCACTTCTTCAAGTCTCCTACTCCCGACACTTGGCAGGGAATCTCTGATGTATAATAAAGGTAATGAATTCAGATCTTCAGCAGCCTGCATTATTATATTATACATTTTAGACGTGACTTGATTTACCATCAAAGACAAAGGCAGGACAAAAGGAACAGCGATCAAGCTAACCGAATCGTTCTCCCTGGAATATGAATCCTCCCTCAATTTGTGACCCAGGGGCAACATTCAGGCTGCAAATACATTTTTACAGGACTTTTATAGGATATTTTCAGCGAATTCAACAGAAACTTGCAAGGATTAGGCAAGTCTCTCCCTTTCCCTTTACTGGAGCATTTCACCAAACCCACAAAATGAAGGAAAACCTGCATCCTGAACTTGAGGGTAAAGCCAGGTGGGGCTTTATGTTCAGTACTGGGAGATGATCACCCCGTCTGACCTCCTTTCCCTGGACCTGTTCATATGGTCACATGGACTTAAACCTGGTTCACCAGCAAATTGCCTCCTGTACTAATTACTGTCATACCTATTAATCCTAGTAATTACTTAAACATTACACAAATACTCTGTGTTATGCATTGCAAATAATAGAAATCCCTAACGCTGCTGGAGTATCTCCGATTCTCTCAGGCATACATGCTGAAGGTGGTTGTTGTTGCACTTTCAATCGCTCACCACTAGTTGGCAGACTACAGTGTAAAGTAAAGTAAATACCACTGGAGGCTAAAAGAACTAGACATTAAAACCATGCATATCCAAACTAATTCTACTGGACATCATGCACCAAATGTTGATCCTAATCAACAATTAAAGCTAAAAAGCTCTGAATTAATGTTACGGGAATAGAGAACCATAAGTGTGTAAACTGCTTGGAGACTCTTCATGTTGCCAAGCCTGGCATTACACTGCAGTATCTTATTAGTAGAGGCAATAAACTTAATAGGCTTTCCTGCTGTGTGCCACTGTAGAAAAGACACATAATTAAACTCCAGAGCAAGATGACGCAATGGCGTGCAAGCAGGTAGTTATTCTTAGAACACTAAAATCTCATAGCGCTTCTCCACTGGAGTATAAGAGCCAGTGCTCGCTCTCTCAAATCATATCATGGCTTCCTAATTGCAAAACCAGTTCGGTTCCACTACCAAACACATTAAGCTCTAAAAGCAAACATTCAGAGCCTCGAAAGTGGAGCTGGGAATAATTTAACGCCATAAAAACTCGCACAACGAGTTAACTGCCAGCTAAAGAGAAAAAAAATGAAGTCGGGTTTTAGAGATTGCGTTTGAGAGAACGAGTCAAATCCATTCCGACACAGAGTCAATGGTTCATGGAAGAAACAAATGCTTTACAGCGGCTGAAGCCAATTGAATGAAGGTCCACTGCCAGTGGTAACAAAGCCTCCATTCACAATCATTCATCGAAGAGAATAAATAGCAAAAGCAAACAAAACATGTGTCCATCATCTTGTGTGTAATCACAGCCTGTGACAGGGTATGGACGCGGAAAGATTTGATGTTTCAATGGCAAACTAGGTTCCCAAAGCCAGAAGCAGAATTCGTACAAAGGACATAAAAATTCAGCACAGATGTTACGGTACGAAGTTCCTCACTCTCTCTAATGTAAGCTCCCTGCTGGGGTCTCTCTCAAGACAGCGCTTCCTTATCCTCCTTCACAGGTCTTTAACTTGTGGGAAAGCAAGTGAATGCCATGTTTATCTGCTGCGACGTCGGACTGTAAACTATCTCATAACTTCTGACCTAGCATAGGCTCCATTATGATCCGTTACACATCATGATACATTACGACATTCCACACAATCCAGCGAAAATACAAGTTGTGGTGTACGAGCTCATAATGGTCCTATTAACACATCGCATCACAACGATAACTGAGTAAACAAACCGCTACAGGAGCACAGATTTCAACGCCCCAGTTTAAATGGGCTTATTTTCCTCCTTCTTAAAAACCAACTGAAAATCAACGTAGTAAATTGGAAAATAAATATTGCTGCATGTTTCTGCATCGCTTTTCTAGCAAAGACCTAAACCTTAAGTCAGTGGGACAAGCAAAAAAAAAAAAAAGTAATCAAACATGACCTTATATTTGTATATTCTTAAATCCTGGTTAGTTTGTGCCACATTTTTTATACACGTGTAAAATTTTATCACTCTGTATAACAGCACAGTGATTTCTCTCCACAGACTTGGATTTTTCATTGAGTGCATTTATATGTACTTACTAATCAGATCATAATGAGAATTCTACAGATATCTGATTATTGAAGTCAAAGTCGATCATGTAAACAGCTTACTCCTCTTTCTTAGGTCATGTTTATTTGTTTATTTGGCTTCTTTAACGCCGCTATCGGTATCAGTGGCCATCTTGGCGACACACAAGGTTATATCCATACACAAGTTCATCTCAAGACTAGTCATATTTATACACGCACACAAATCAATGCCAATTAAAAGTAAGCAATTATCCTAACACGCATGTCTTTGGACTGGGGGAGGAAACCGGAGTAAACCCACACAGACACGGGGAGGACATGCAGACCCCATACAGAAAGGACCCAGGCCGCACCACCCTGGGATCGAACCTTTGCTGGGGACCTTCTTGCTGTGAGGCAGTGCTGCTACCCACCGAGAAACCGTGCCACCTCTTAGGTCATGTTAAGGCCACAAAAATTGGATCTGATAGCAGAGGAATGTGGTAAAGAGTTGGATTTTAGTTCAGTAATCAGATTGCTTGGTGCATGTATACCCTTACTCTGCTTTCAATCTCTGGGTTTTAGCCACTTCTGGTACTTGCTATTGTGTGTTTGATTGTTTATTACAAAGCCATAAAAATCATTCTCTTAAGCTCTCACGCTTACGTTATATCATCCACTGGTACGAACATCACAATTTTGGTGAGTAAAAAGTGTTTCTTTGAGAGCACTGAATAAACTTTCAAATATATATTAAACAAAGGTAACACAAAGATACGGTATAGTTACACCGTACATCATAGCAAAACAGGCTCTGCCCAAAAGTGATAACGGTGACATCTTGCTACACTCTCAAAAGACCAAACCCTCCCCTGTCTTGTCGCCCTACAGCGTGAATGAGAGAGAAGTCAAATACACCTAAATGGAAAACCAAACAGGTCTTAGTTTTTACATCATCGTGTATTTTAGAAAGCTCAAATGCCCCAGTAGCCTAACCAGCCAGGTTACATGCACAGACAGTTGGCTCTATCGGAGGGAGCAGAGGTTACTCTGCAACACCTAAACCCCGTGTTGTCCGGAGACCCCCCAGGACCCTGACATGCGAGCTCAGGGGTTAAAATGTAAGTTTTCCAAAAAAAAAAATAAAAATAAAAATATTCAAAAAGCCACGATGTGGTGTGTCTGTGTGTGTGTGTGTGTGTTACTTACTCTGAACAGCTTGAGTATCCGGACTGTAGTAAATCTTCTCATTACACATGTTGCCCTCGCAGCAGCAGAAAAACACATCAGGGCTGTCCTTCCTTTCCACACACTCAGTGCTGCAGACAGACAGTCGAGTTAGTGTGTGTTTTTTTTCTTAAGGCACACATCTTTTGGCAACCTGCCCATCCCTGGCTCTTAAGTGCAAAGACTAAAAGGGGAGCGGGGACTGTTTCTACATGCTTACCAACACTCAGACATCCCCACCCACCACCCGAGCACTGCCACTCGGTTTGGATCTTTCATCGTATGCCTCTTTCTGTTCCTTCACTCATTATCCCCCACATCTATCCCTCTTTTTCTCTCAAGGCCACAAATTGCTCTCCAAACACTCTGAAGCGAATTATCCATGACAGACATGCCGTTGTCTAGGTGATGAGGTATAACGCTACAAACAATAAGGAAAGCCTCCACCATGCCACACTTGTTGAAGATTTTCTTTCGGCATAAACCTGGCCCTAAAACTCATTGTGGGCTGAGGGTTTAGTACGAGGTGTTAGGAGATGGTAAACCTGTCGTAGCAGTTGACATCATCAAGCCAGCAGCCCTGCTTGACGAGTTCGATGGTTCCAGAGTTGTTCTTCCAGGTGGAGAAACAGTGTCGTCGCTTGTCCTTCTCCCCAGTACACGGCTCGATTCCGCTACGATTCGTCCGGTCTTTCTCCCAGCTCGCGTTGTAAAACACGCACTCCCGCGTTTCCGAGCGGACCAGAATCGCCCCTGAGCAGAGAGAGAAGAGAGCGCTGTCAGTGCATTTATCTAACTTACCATTTTAGCAATTAAAAAAAAAAAAAAAAAAACTTCTGACAAGAGCCAACAACGATCATGAAAACAACGCAGGTGTGAGCGCTATTTATACGTTCATTTTTCGACTTTTAATTGGTGCCATAAAGGTTTTGTGCAATTCAAACAGAAATAAAATGAAGTGTCATTAGGTGCCTCCATTAACCCTAATGATGATATCATTAGCGATGCAATTAAAATAAAACTCCTTAACCAAAACTTCAGACATACCATGACCATGTGTTTTTCCGGGGCACATCAAAAAATGACTAATGATAATTCTGCCTTTTGTCACCTTGGTAACATCTCTCGTATCCACCCCCTACTATCCAGTACGGCTGCAGAGACACTGGTTCATGTTTTTGTAACCTCTCGACTGGACTACTGGAACTCATTGCTATATGGGCTACCATCGAAGTCAATGCAATACAGTCAAATTGTACAAAATTCTGCAGCGAGGATTCTAACTGGCACAAAACGGTTCGCACACGTCACCCCTTCGTTGGCTGCCAATTAACATGAGTATCTGTTACAAGATCCTTCTCTTGCACTGCCTGGCCTGGGTTCTGTTTACATCTCAGATCTTTTAAAAATGTATAATCCATCCTGTAGCTTCAGATCGTCTGATGCCAGACTACTGGCAGTTCTAAGGTTTGAGATGAGGACCGTACCGTTTGCTCTGCCACTTCTTTACCCGAATTCAAACACATGTGTTCCAGCTATACTTTTCCTCTTTTTAAAAATATGATTTAGTTTAAAGTAATTGCTATGTATGATCCTTGGGTTTGTGAAAGGCACTACAGAAGTTTAACTCGTTGTTGTTATTATTATTATTATTAATTCACATGAACAGTGAGAACAAGTTAAGAGCTCCCTAAAGCAAACTTTAGGTCAAGAAACACAAGCCTTTTGATGCTTTCACTTAAAAACATGAAACTCAAGTAAACACAGTAGCAGTACTGTAGCGTCATGAGTTTCAATCTGTGCTCAGGAGAAGATGGATAGGTCTCACGTTGCAACAGTAGGCAGAAAATTTATACATATTGATTTTGGTTAATAGACCTACACTATTTAACAGTATGAATTTCATACCTTCAGCCATTTTTTTTGCTTTGAAGTTCTGAACCTCAACATCCAACAGGTTAAAAAAATCAGGTACATATTTGTCACCTGCACATTACTTTTAATACAAAAAGTGTGTTTGAAACCTTACTTCCGTGTTTCTCATCTAATTTTGGGTTTGTTCACCCCCATTTCTTAATATCAGCCATTCATGCATTTGTTCCCACAGCACGCATTACTATGGTCAAACCCAGTGCTGTTGTAACAGGCTGTTTGCTTCTTACTTTCCTTACACTCCCACACATTGATTAACAACAGTATCATTACTCACAGAAATAAAGTTCAGCTCTGTCACACATGCACAAAGCCACGTCTCGCACATTAAACACACAAATCTGTTTAATTCCTTTGCCTGAGTGAAAAGTACGTAGGTCAAAGGGAGGCTGAACAAACAGCAACAGAAGTGCTTTAATAGTAGCGGCATCAATCTGCAGACCGAATATAGAGGTTCAATTCTGCACGAGCATGCCGGAGGACACACCTGAGAAATACAAACACATACTAAACCGCAACTTCGAGATACGCCGTTTAAGCTTGAACGTATTTGACATGAACCCAGTGAGAAACAGGCATGCATGTATTCTGGTGCTGCAACAACAAAAGCTTAACAAGCTACATATTCACATCAGCACAATTCCACTTCCTTTTTGGTTTATTTTGGCTGGGGTAACCCTAGAAACCCCAATTAGCGTGAACGGCCCCCAGTCTTGAACTTTTCGGCACGTAAAAGTAGGCTATGCCGAGGATTCAAACCCACTGAAGCTCAAAATGGATTTGCTTCCAAATACCAGTTTCATTTTTCTATTTCTACTTTAAAATATTAAGATGCATGTCGGACAACATGTTTGAGGCCCCATCCTTTACAGATCACACCCTTCCCTGATCAGGGCTGTGAGGGCTCAAGTGCTCATCCCTGGACGAAATGTGTCAAGCATGCCAGTCTACAGCAGGCCTACATCATGGCATTACTCGATTGGGCTGAATTGGAAACTCTGCCCAAATATTACATTCATATTTTGTATACATTAAATGTATAACATTAAACTGAGATGACGGACGGTAACTCTTTGACAGCATCTTAAACCAATGAAATCAGGCTGTGGGTCACCAGTGGTTCCCAGGTCAGGCCAGTTGAGTTAAAGAAACAGTAAATCACAGTTTAACAATGAAATGTGTAATTCTACAGAGAACAGAGCAGAGCATCTTTAATAAAGTACAGACTTGGACAGAGGAAAAAAAAAAAATCAGAAAAATCTTGACATGCTTCCTATCAAGGCTTAAGACTGGCCTAAAAACTGCACCAACTGGCAACCTGAAACGTTTGCAGCTCTAAAAACGGCAGCTACTATTAAACTTCATCTCTTTCCGAATCAGCGGTATTATAGATGGTGGCTAATGTGCTGAAGTTAAAGCCAAAAAATTAGGACTAGGACTGTGGTGGCCTAGTGGTTAATGTATTGGACTGTGGACCAGCAGGTCCAGGGTTCAAATTCCACCTCTGCCACAGTTGGGTCCCTGAGCAAGGCCCTTAACCCACAATTGCTTGGATTGTAAGCCTGTATTAATTTTAAGTCTCTCTGGATAAGGGCGTCTGCTAAATGACGTAAATGTAATCTATTTCTAGTAATCTAGCTTCTGTAAAAATGCCATGTTCATATCTGGAGGTTTAACATGATCGCTCAAAGCCACTTGAAAAACTTAACATGCAAAACTTAGGCCATTTCAGTCCTGATTAAGCACAAGAATCTCAACGTGCTCATCTTTCTTCCCACAAACTGCTTAAGCAAGCAAACAAGCGTATTTATATTGGTAAAGGATGAATTCCTTGTTTTGCTTTGCAGGGGAAATACTAATTTCCTAAAACCAGTGAAAACTAAGCAAACAGAGATGTGTTAGCATTTAGGCCAACTGTGGACCTCCCTGTACCCTCCAGCACCCCTGTTCAAGAACGTTTTGGTTTCCCTTTTGAACTCCAGTGCACCTTTAGTTTCTGCAACATGGTTGAAAGACCAAACAAGAGGTGGCTTGACTTTGCCCGGAGTTTATCCGTTGTACTTAAAAATAAGAAACACACGGACAGACTTTACAGTCAGTAAAGTGTTGGCTTCTTAACCCCCCCACAGAAAAGATCTACAGCAACAGACACCACATTGATTTTTGGAAAACCAGACTAAGCAAAGAGCATTCAAAAATCAGCTTTTGGTAAATAATTAAATGGACTCTAGTAGGTTTTATTAGACAAGCTTCGAAAGAGATGGGCTCCATTTAGAGATGCTTAGCATCCTCCTTCGCTAACACCACCAGTTAAAGACGAGAGAGTCATTTTATGGAGCTAAACTGAGTGTTGGCCAGCAGACGACCTGCTTCCCTCTGTCTCATAAAGGCAGCCGAGTGGTCTGTTGGTGAAACTCGAGGGTCGATTAGAGGACTCCACTTAGTCTGGAACAAGATCCTGTCTACAGTGCAAGGCATTCCACGCTGCTCCTTCTCACTGTCCCAAACGACAAAATGAGCACAGTAACCAACCTCGGGGTGGGGGGGTGGGGGTCACAGATGAGCTTTTCTCTGGCTAAACTTACAAATAATAAAAAAGGCAACACAGTATCGACGATATCTCGTTTATGGTATGCAGGTGAGCTTGGCAATATTTTGGTTTCAATCAAATGATGCAGAGAAACCATGGCGACTGTGCTGAAGGACTTCGCCCTGCACTTAAATAGATTCCCTAAGGACAAAGCAGAAAAAAAGCAAAACACCAACAAACCAAGCAAAAAAATCTAAATGTGACGGTGTGCATTGTTGAGTTGAATTAGAGCTTTCTTTTTTATGCCGTCTATTGCAATTGCATTTTCTCAACGCCAGAGTGTACAATCGTACTTCATGCTCACAGATTTATCCAATTCTTAGTGAGATTACCTACTTCTTTTAATTGTAGTGGACAAAAGACGCTTATTTAAATGTGTAAATGCATTGTTAACATTATTTTGAATTACAATGATTAAAAGGTTTCCACTCATTTCTGTTTATACAAAAAAAAAAGTGTATTGTTTTGGACCGTGTACACTTCAGGAAAAATGTATTGTCTGGTTGAACAGAAAACCTGTAACCAGAAGGTCCTGGGTTCAATCCCTTGTCCATGTGGGTTCACTCCGGGTACTCTGGTTTCTCAGGGCGCTTTAGGTTACTTGGTGTCTCTAAAGTGCACCTAGTGTGAGCATGAGTGTGCACACCCTACGATGGATTGGTGCCCTGACTCTGGTCGTTCATGCCACTGGCTAGGCACAGACTCTCAGATTAATACATTTGTTTGTTTATACTACGTAACCAATCATACTGGATAACCAGTTTAGATCAACCAATTAGCCCAACGCATCTTTGCATTGTAGGGGGAAACTAGAGTACCTTGAGTAAACCCACCCGAACTCAGAGAGGACAAACTGTCTGAGGTCAGGATTAAAACGGAGATCTCTGAAGCCGTGAGGTGTCCTCGCCGACCTCTTGCGCCAATTGCTTCTGTACTTTTTAGATTCCGAGTCTCTCAGGGTGCACCACTATGTCCCAAATGAGTCCTGTGCTTCCAGTAAGCTGACTGCTTCACCTGCACGCTCCTTGTTAAGTAATGACAGTTTTCCTCACAGAGCAAATCTGATTTTATGGGTCTCACCAGTCTTGCTGTGCTCACTCAAACCCACCAAGCGTAGAGATAACACAGCTGCCTGGGCTCAGAGAGGCTCGGAGCTATTTCTTGATTAAGAATGTATTCATTACTGCCAGAGGCCCTGTGGTTTGGTTCACGGACTTGCCATTATCAGGATTACAGTAGGAATGTACAGAAAATTCTGGCAGCAAGTCAAAAGGACAAGCTCCAAGGGGTTTGCGGCTAAGGGTCACCTGAAAAGCTTTGCCGAAACTTCATTAAAACAAGACAGAGCATCTTGAGCTGAAGAAATTTTCCACAGCATATTTCCTCCAAGTTTCAAATTAAGACCAAAATGCTATTAGAACTTCAACCTTTCCGTTAAAGCGTTACAGAAAACATTTAATTAAAGCTAGCAAAGAAAGCAACAACGGTTCAGCTTTTAGCTTTTGGGAGTCTTTAGAAGTCGTTTGTATAGAGGACCATTGTATGCTGCCTCTGCCTTAGAAGCAGAAGCTGAGAGGTAATCAAGATGTGCCCATCTGCTCTTGGCATGCTCATCACAGGCTCTGGCTCATCCCCACACTCTGCCATTGTCTCCTTCATTTGGCGTGGAGCACAGGAAACGGGATTAAGTGAAAGGGAAGTGCTTTGACAACCTGCCAGTGTGTCTCGTTTGCATTCAGCCACGGCCAGGCCAGAAGACCGAGACGACGGCAACATCAGCCTGATGTAGGGCCCGACCACACCTGTGCACCTGGCTTGTCATGTAGAGTCAGCACAGTGAAACCAAGTTGCCACACTCATATTTATCCCTCCTCAAATACATGCTCTAGTTAAAGAAGTGACAGAACCAAACAAAGTGAAAGGTGTGGCTGCTTTTAAAGGGGTCACATCCAGATGGCGCTAGATAATCCAGAATGCCTTATGCAGGTGTTACACAGACCACTGTGACATTATGGTGGAAAAAAAGTGCCTGCTGTCCAACTGGGTTCAGGTGGCAACACCCTCACGTCAAACTTCGATACAAATTTATATTTCTGGAAACATGAGAAACAACTTGCTAGCTTTCCAGACATGACAGGTTAGAGGCCCATGGGCTACTCCTTCGGCAGAGGGGTAGAATGTTAGGGGTAGCATGCTGACACGGGTAAACGGAAATATGAAATTTAGGGAGGAAAATGACAACTGGGTTCATTCCTTAAACAATACTAATATAGCTTAATTGTATCAGCTGATGCCCTTGATTGGCTAATTACACACACACACAGACACACACACAGACACACACACAGACACACACACACACACACAGACACACACACAGACACACACACACACACACAGACACACAGACACACACACACACACAGACACACAGACAGATAAAATGATTATTATGATTATAACGATGATTAATAATAACCAAGCCTACATTTCATAAGGAACTACATCAGTGATTAAAATGTGAATTAGAAAGAATGTGTCCCAATACTTTTGGTCACATATTCCATAGTCTAGTATCTTAACCACTAGTCCCCACAGAACCCAGTATCTAATCTAATCGGTAGTGTATATATACATATGTGTGTGTGTGTGTGTTTAATCCAAGTGTTTATTGATTATGCTACGGAGGTAACTCACCGAGCAGAGTCGCTGTGATCTGTCCTTGTCTTCGTCGTCGTCCTCCTTCTTCTACTTCTTTTTCTTCTTCTTCTCCTCCTCGCCTCTGCTCAGTGTGTGTGTTCCTCATAGCACCTGACTGAAGATGATCACAGATCAGTCAGAAATACACACCTTCACATCGATTACATAATATTATCACACACACAGACACACACAAACACTGGGACACACAAAGACACACTGAACTGTTTCATGTTCGAATCTGATTCAAACCTAGATTTCCTTTATATGGTAATGTAATAACTATGACATCAATCAGCAGATCGATGTGTATGTCTGTGTGTGTGTGTGTGTGTGTGTGTGTTGCACTCACAGCCATCTCCAGCAGAAGATTCGAGACGTCCTGGTGTTGGATGATTAGCTTAATCGCAGCTTTCTGAAGTTCATGTTCATTCTGCAGTCTGCGCTTCCTTCCAACGCGCCCCGCTTCAAACACACACACACACACATTTCTTACCTTAACGTTACAGCACACACACACATTTCTTACCTTAACGTTACAGCACACACACGCATTTCTTACCTTAACGTTACAGCACACACACACATTTCTTACCTTAACGTTACAGCACACACACACATTTCTTACCTTAACGTTACAGCACACACACACACACGCGCGCGCACACACACACACACACACACACACACACACACACACACACACACACACACTACAGCACGGAGAGGAAACAGGGAATAAGTAACCATGGAGAAAACAAAAGTAGCAACGCACCGAAGCGAGTTTATACTCATAATATTCTGCATTTAGAATCAGAAAAATAAAAAGAAAGAAAGAACAATGGTTATCACAACACACAGCAGTAACACACATTTATTACACCTTTCAAACGTCATGGCCAGCAAAACAAAGCAGCAGATCCACAGCCATCACTTGGTTTTTATTTCCCCAGGTGTGAGATCAAGTAAAATGTTTTCCTATAGAAACCAGTTATGAATATAGAATGGTATGTTAATGCAGATCTTTGTTGTTGGGATGAATATTAAGGGTTAAAGTGAGCATTTATGAACTGATCCAGATTATATTTCTAAAGAGATTGAGAAAAAATGTTTGATAAAGTGTAATGACAGAATATTTTTTTATTCATGTGTGTGTGTGTGTGTGTGTGTGGTTACAGTAGTTTTATTACCCAGGAGAGAGCTCAGGCTCGGTTTCTGAGTGCTCTGTGTCAGACTCCACTCCTCCATACCGACTCTGAGGTAAAAAAAAAAAAACAACAACAATAACAACAACCATCCGTTTATCCATTACTATTACTTTTAGCTTTAAACAGTGATTATAATATAATGTAAAGATTTATTGATAAGCTCACATCCTTTCCGTTGGTAATTCGTAACGTCACCATAAACTCCTCGGCTCACGATCCTAATATTCTTGAGACAAACTCAGTTTACACGGCTACACCCTAAAACCTCTATCCTCCTATCTAGGGGTACTACACAGGCTATGGAACCATACCACAAGCGCACTATGTAGCACACTTCATTTAAAAAAGTGATATATATTTGTATTACAGTCACAGGTCGCGCGTTTCGTGAGCCTTCCTACTCGCGCGCTTTCCGCCTAAAGTTCCCATTGGCTATGAGCTCAAGTCTGATAGCCAATGCCTGCTGTGGTTGCAATCCAAGCCACGGCCACTGGGTGAGTAACCGGTGGGGTTGCCATGTTGGGAAAAAAGGTTAATGTACGTTGTTTAAAAAGTGTCTGAGGTAATGTTTCGAGCTAAAGTGTTTAGTTCCGAGTGTAAATACTACGAATGAGAATACGTCTTTAGTTTATAATCTGCCATTTAAAACTTTATTATGTATTTTAAAGGTTTTTTTTTTCAAATTTTCACCCGACTTCCCTCATTCAGAGTCTCTCATTGACCAAAAGACTTCAGTCTTTTCTTATTCAGCTCCAAAACAAAATAGCATGTTATATTGTTATTAATACGGGGTGATTTATGGTAGTCAGTGATCATTTTGGCATGACAAAGTTATTTTAATGTTAAATTAAGTATGTGGGGTAGTAATGTGTACTTTGTGGTACTTAGTGGTAAGGTAGAGGTAGTTACGGGTGCACTGAGGGTAGTTAGTGGTAAATTGTGGGTAATAAGGGAATAATTATTTTAGCAAAAACTGAACTGATAACATCAGTACCTGTGTGTGGATGAAGAGGATCTGCCCAATGTTTACATTTACAATATTTAGCAGAGCAGTAGTACTCATACACTCTTACAATCCTAGCAATGGTGGGTTAAGGGTCTCGCTCAAGAACCCAACTGTGGCAGCAGGTGGGATTTGAACCCTGGGCCATCAGGACCACAGTCCATGTTCCAGCCGAAGATCTGAAGCTCTGAGATAATGATGAAGCAATGTTTGGTAGTCCAAGTGGTTTATCTGTTGATCTCTTCATTGTGTAATCACATGCCCTGGCTCTGTGTTAGGAACAGTTTTAAGAGATGCTTTTAGAGTTTGTTTTAAAGCGTCATTATCTATTTGGATCTGAAGTGCTGAACTGCATGATCTACCAAAAATCAATCCTGAGCTGAGATAAAACACAGAACATCTGTAAGAACTTTAGCACCTTTAAAGGGTTTGTAAATGTTAGAAGGTTTAAAATCGTTACGGTACTCTGTGTGTGTGTGTTTTATTATTTAGGATTCATTCGGAAAATATACTGTTTGCAATTACTATTGGTATTTTTTATTATTAACTGAAAGTCATGCTATAAAAAAACAGCTGAAGTGTGTGTGTGTGTGTGTGTGTGTGTGTGTAAAACACTGATCAATACCTGTTACCTTTGCTACAGGAATAAACAGCATCATTGATCTATGGGAGTGTGTCGTCACGTCGACGGCTGTACTGAGATTGAGAAGATGGACTGGGGCTGAGAGTCGAGGTGTGGGTATCATCAGTGTGTGATAAACACAGAGTGTGTGTGTGTTATGGACGGTAAAAGCAGCTCATTAAATTTTCATCCTAATTATATTCTAAATATTTCATCTCTTCCTCACAACACACACACACATAACTACACAATATACACTTTATATGTTTTTTTTCACAGTAAACAAAACAGCATTTTTATGTTTTTATTTCTGAAGCACAACACAGGCATGTCGCTGAACAGTACAAGCTTCAGCTGAATTTATTTATTACCTTTAGATCTTCTAATAAACACAAAAAATACAGCCGTGATTATCAGAACGATCCGTTATTAATCCAAAGTAATTAGACACTTTTAATAAAAAAAGAACAGACACTGAGTGCATTCCGGGTACAAATCTAAATGTAATACATTATTTCATGAACATTAAACAACAAACAGGTGATAATAATGTGTTTAGTGCTAAAAAACCCCAGTGCATTTAATAAACACGCCCTCAGTGTAACAGTGTAATCAGTGAGTCAATCTGGATTAGAGAACCTGTTAAATGCTCTAATGTGTGTGTTGTTATTTCGCTCTACTCATAAACACACCCTCATTCTCTCTGGTTGTGTGTCTGTGTGTACCTCTGTAGGGCTTGTGTATATTTGTATATGTTGAATGTTGAACACTAAACTCTTCGAAAAGTAAGTGATTACTAAAGTATTTCCAGTAATTTCAGTAACTCTGGAGGAACATCAGGATCTGTTTTATAGTTCTGTTCTTCATAAGCAGCAGGAATTCTGAGGGGAAAGGTCACAAAGCTGCACTTTAATCAGGGTTCAGACGGTACAGGAAGTGTGTGTGTGAGAGAGAGAGACACACAGTGTATGACTCTGAATGGAAAATGCCTTCAGAAATCTGACTAACAAAACAGTCGAGTGCCATCAGGCTTTATTAAAGTGTTTATAAAAGCAGCACAACACACACACACACACGCACACACACGCACGCACGCACGCACGCACGCACGCACGCACGCGCGCGCGCGCGCGCGCCAGTAGATATTATATAATGTGCTTATGTGTATATATATTATGAATTCCCGATTGTGTTGATCTAATGAGAACTGTTTGGTTTGGAGTTATTTGTACTACACCCCTGTTCCTTACTTTGAAAATAGGATTTATTTGGTTTTAAAAAACAATGACATGTGTGGGTGACATAATTCAAGTGGACTGTTTAATGTCTAAACGATTTGAGTAAAGCGTTCACATCCAAAGGTTCTACTCTACTTTGTCAGTACTCTTTTCTCTGTGCTCTGATGGTCAGGACCTTCATAAAACCACCACAGGTACTTTTTGGGTGGTGGACCTTTTTCATAACGACATGATGATGATGATGATGAGGGTGGTGTTTGCTAGTATTAGTGGATCAAACACTGCAGTGCTGCTGGAGTTTGAGCACTGTATTCACTTGCTGTGCACTCACCTCTATTTAATAATTAAATAGCATTATATTCATTTTGTCATCCATCTCATGTCATCCATTATCTTCTGCTTAATCCACACGGGGCCGCGGGCCAGCCGGTGCGCAAGGGCAGGAACAACCCTAGATGGTGCACCAGCCCTTTATAGGAAAGACAATCACACACTAAGTGCCACTTAAGAGACAGCAATTTACCTAACACGCAGGTCTTTGGACTGTGGGAGGAAACTGGAGTTCCCGGAGTAAACCCACGCAGACACGGTGAGGACATGCAGACTCTACATAGAAAGGACACAGGCCGCTTCACCCTGGGATTGAATCCAGGACCTTCTTGACGTGAGGCAGCGGTGCTACCCACCGAACCACCGCGCTGCCCTCATCATGTCCTATGTAGACATTTGACATTCTGACTTTTCAGATTTTTTGTGTACTTGAACTAAACCTCAGTCATCACCACAAATGGTTAGCTGAGTAGAATAAGAAGCCATGAAGATTAAGCTGGTTGAAAAATAAGCCACATTTTATACAGAGTAAACATGCAAATCCTGCTTTATGGCTTTGTTTATGCTTCAGTTTGAACCAGCTTCAAAGCCTTCCACAGGTTAGGTAGGATTTGCAGCTTGATGAAGCTGAGTAAAGTTTGAGCAGTCACAGTCGTGGTTAGAAACTTCTGAAATGGGAATTTAAGATTGATCTTACTCGAATATGCATCAGGTTTTGAGGCCAGACCTGCTGAACATGGGGCTTTGCTTTGTATATATATAAATTATAAGGCATTAGTCAGTTCAGACAGATTATCTGGCATCTGTAGATTACTGTGCTGAAATGCAAGTCCGTGAATTGAATCACTTACATTTAATGTTTTTCAGTCCTTTTTTTGTTTTTGCTGTCAGTTCTACACCCCATTCTGTCTCAGACTCTTTGTCTCCTCTTGTGTTTATCTGTCACCAGAGATGTAGATTAAATAGCAGAACTCTGCATTGAGGTCTTGTTTGTTTTTTTTTTTCTTTCCTTCCATTGTTTGCTTCACAACCAATCTTAATAATGTCTATCATTTCTTTTCATGTTTGGAGAGGAATAGTCGGAGATCGTGTGTAATTGAAGATGAGCCTTAGATGTTCTGTTATGACTCTCACTCTGGTTCCATTTATCATGTATAATGCAGTAATTGGGTTCTGGGCTCCTGTTGGCTGAACATGTGAGTCATTTGGGGCTCTGAGTTTGCAGCTTATCTCATTAGAGGGAGGCCTCACATGACCACACTTGTTCTTTGTTAATGTAAGTTACTGATAAATGGGTATCTTGCATTAAATAAATGGAATCCAGTCTAATGGAAAAGTAAGCATTGTTCTACAATGGAATTAAACTGCCGCTTCAACAAAAGTGCTTCTTTCCGTCTTGCATAATCCGTTTTCACTTATTTCCCTGTTATGCCACTGGAGCATGGCCTGTATTTAAAGTTCAGCCTCTGACAATAATGCAAATAGTCTAATAATCTGCACCAATTGTTATTTGAGACTATTGCAGTTAATCATGAGATTCCTTTATCCTATGTTTTCATGCATCAGCACATACGGCTTATTGTCAGTTAATGAATTAATATCCTTAAATCATTGGATTTTCAGTGTTCTTTGGTTAGATTTTCTGAAGGTCTGTATAGCATTTTTTTAAAGCAGACATGCAGTCCTGCTCAGCGTTATTGGTACCCCTTCTTTTTTTTTGCATGAGCTGTACAAAATCTTCAGACATGAAAATGTACCAAATTTATATCAGGGTTTTTAAATTGGATATAACAAAGGACAGTGTTTTTTCAAAATGTTGTTATTAAAAAAACAAACAAACAAATGGAATGGGCAGTAATAAAGACACCCCTTTTTGATATTTGGCTGTACACCCTTTGGCAGTGATGACGGCCTCCAAACGTTTCTTGTAGTCCTCTAAGATTCTTGCAGCTCCAATCTTTCCTTAGAAGTCTGTTCAAGCTTTAATGTTTGAAGGGTTTCAAAGATTTTCAATGGGATTGGGATCGGGCGTTGTTGCTGGCCGTATTGAAGCAGTCACTTTTCTACCATTCCTGCATGTTTTTGAATGTGTGCTTTGCATCTTTGTCAATCAGTCAATTAAAAAACATTTATATAGCGTGTTTACAGTGGAGCATTGTCTCAAATTAGCTTTGCAATCTTATTTTATCTTAAAAGGCCAAACCCAAATTGAGCAAGTCTAGGGTGACAGTGAAAAGGAAAAACTCCCTGAAAGTAGAAGGAAGAAACCTTGGGGGGGACCAAGACTCAAAAAGGGACCCATCCTCCATGGGTGGCCTAGATGTTAATTAGGTAAATACTTAAAAGTATATTAAAGTAATAGTAAAATAAAGTAAGCAATACAATTTAAATCAATAATAATATTTAAGTTGGTAATAACCTAAGTAACAAAATATATTTAAAAACAAAACAGATTTTAAAATTAGCCCTTAGTGGGAGATCCTTGGAGGCACATCGTCTCTTGGCTGATGATGACCAGTAGAGTGATGCTCATTGTTTTTTGGGTTTTGTTTTTCAGATTCTGTCTGAAAGTTGAAGTGTACCTACGATAAAAAATGACACGCCTCTCTATTCTTAGGTGGGAAAATTTGCTAAATCAGCTGTGGATCAAATACTAATTTCCCCCACTGTACATCTGAAATTTTGAATTGCTTTGAATGAAGCAGTAAGTGATTCACACATTTGGGTCTTGCACTCTGACCCTGCTGATGAAACCCTTGGCACCACCCATAATGGCAATGGCCCTATCAGTACAGATACTGATACTTCTTCCAATTTAATCCCCCTGTTCAAGATATTCACACGATAAATCTCCACTCTGGTTATTTTGTTTGGCATTGATTTGCAAAATAAAAAATGCTGTCTGATATGGTCCTAACATACAAAATGTACATTTGAAAGAGCTGAGTTTGACCAGTGACCTTTATCTATTCTTCAACTTGTAAGGAAAATTTGAATAGGTCTGATGTTTTCTAAAACCACTTTGTCATTCTCTGCAGACATGTCATTTGCCTTCCAGTAGTGCAGTGCAATTTCTTTCTTTGCTTATGGGCCTAGTATTTTGCTGACAATTGACCATTATGACAAGTGAGTGTGGATTCTTAACCTTAGGAACTATCTCAGCCTCTAGATAGCTACCCTCCAGTACAATCTCAGGCAATTTTACAGACTTCATCTTCACTTGCTCTTTTCAGTTGCGTTGACTTTCAAATAAATAAATGACTCCTTACCCTTGCTGACTAGTGAGAAATGATTTAACACCAGGTTCTTCTAGCTTGGAATCATTTGGTTTGGTTAATACATACCAGGTACATGATGGACCCCAGGCAAAGATGAAACCATACGACTAGTATCAATTAGTATCCTTTCTTTGCCTTGCTGCTGGCATCCACTACCCTTATATCTGAGCTACCACTGGCTGATGGGCTTGATGGCTCAGATACTGGAGCCTTACTTTTCAAAAAACGATTCCATGCTAGTTTGGGTGCAAATCAGGAACCTTGCCTAGATAGGCTGCTAATCCAGCGCAGGGCACATGGACACAAACTGGGAATTTACATTTACAACTCCAGTTAGACCAAATACAACCACAAATCAGACAAAAGTTGGAACAGTATGGAAAATGCATCTAAAAAATACACAGTGTTTCTTTTATTTACACTGACTTTTATTTCATTGCAGGCAATATGAATGAATATTCCTCCATTTCAAGCCTGCAACACTTTTCAAAAAAATGTTGGGATGGGGCAACTTAGCGCTAGTAATAAAAACATAAAAACAATTATGATGATGTGAGATTCTATCCTATTATACGTTTAATTTATATGTTAATATTAACATAGGTTCTGTTATTTGAACTATTACTACAAACTGATTTGCCTAGATAAATGAGTTAAACATGTTACCGTAACCATGTTCCCTAAGAACTATTTGAACACATGGAGAAAGACAAAAGGTTCACATACTTTCCGCAGCCTGGATCAAACACGGTATTCAATAAAGGTAAAATGTGTATCTAAAGGTAATTTTTCCTCTAATCTTGAGATCAGACCACAGTTTATGGGTAATAAAAAGCAGAAATCCAGGCACCAAATGCTTCATAAACTTTTTGATGGAACTGTACACTATCATAGCATGTGTTCTATATCTTACATAGCGCATTACATGCACACCAAGGAGCCTTTTGAATTTAGTCCAAAGCACACACATAAATAAAAGAGAAAAAGGAATTATCCGAACATTGCCATCTCAACACTCATCAACAGACATAAACATAGAATTAATCACTGGGGCTGTGACTTTCCCAGCAGCCTTTGCCAGGAAGACGGATTTAATGTTAGAAATTGTTATCTGCACAGTGATTTAGTCAAATCCCAGAAGGTGGATCTTATTCTTTCCTTTTTATATTGAGCTATTCTAGTTTGGGCTCTAGTATGTATCACACTAACTCTAGTATGGATGAGAGAGGTAAAGATACATCATCAATGCAATGATTCAAATGAGTAATCTAAATGAAAGTTTTTTTGTTAAAAGTTCTATAAATTCATTGTCAGCATCAACGTAATTTCAGCAACAGACACACGATTATATTCAAAAACAAGGTAACACACTAACTAATTCAATCAACAGCATCTACACTACAGGAGCAACAATAAGGCGAGATCTAAAACAGGACTGGTTTAATAGGTGGAGGCCATTGACATTTGTTCATCCTCATCTCTTTTGGCTGATAAGGCACTAGGTTTGCAGTTGGATAGGGTTGGCTACTAATACCTGGACATGGACCTTACAAAAGCTGCGTTGGTAGTCCAACTCAAGTGGGCAACTTTCTTTCCAAAAACGGTTCCATGCTAGTTTGGGGACACTCATAACTCAATCACATGGCACTGAAATACAAAGAAACAACTCAGCAAACTGTTCATGTAGTCAAATGCTGTCCTTGGCATTAATGTTAACATGAGAGTAAGGGACGTATAAGGAACATTTTGAACAACAGTGTGAAAAAAAACAAAAAAGTTTGGAAACCACTGGCTTAAGCCGTGCTATTTAAGTTCAGGTAATGTTGCTAATTATTGTCAAACTCTGCTATAAAATAATTGTCAGCAACAACGTCATTTCAGCAACAGACACAGTGTAACATAACAGTGTTATCCGCTTATTTGGTCCAAAATTCAGTTTAATCGGACAAAGAACGTGAGAACCGAAATAAGAAACATAAGACACAAGTCGCCACCTAGCGGATAAAAAGCGGGTCAGCGATTTATGGGAGGATTTTTGGGCTCCCCGGGAGAATTGATGCTTTTATCAAAGGTCAGGAAATCCGAAAAGTTGTGTTGACAAGAGCAAAACCAGCGGGAGGTGACCACGCCCACCACTTTCTGTGATTTTGTTCAAGTGCAGTCCGTCAAGACAAGGCGTCAGATCCCACTGAATAAGTTCTTCAAACGTTGACTGGAATTTAGAACTTGTTTTTTTACAGTATTATGCTTCGCATGCTGAGTATTTATACACTGTGTTGTAGATCGTTCCGAAAAACTTATTTACTAATTTATTTTTTTATGAACAAAGTTGGTAAGCAACAGTAGTTCTTGTTTGTACGTTTGCTATACGTGTAAATCGCAGGTTTAATAAACATTTAATATGTTACATAAATTATAGCACGTCCCGTCTTGTAACACAGGGCATGTTCGTGTACCAGCCGATATGAACTTGGGGATGACATGTAGACTTCACTTGTAGACAGAAACATTGAACTCAGGACCTTCTTGCTGTGAGGTGACTCTGCTACCCACTGAACCACTGCACTTGTTCAGTATCAACATAGCTATTATTTTAGAGAATGCAGTGAATCTTGTAAGAGCACATTCGGTTCTAAGAGATATGAAGTACATGTGAATAAATGATTTATGACTATAGCTTGTTATATATCTTGTAATGATGCTTTATATTTACGATCGTTTTGTCTGTGGTTGCTTGGTTGGCCCAGTAGTCTAACGTGCTAACCCACTACCATGGTGGCAGGGTTCAAGTACCTGTAATGCATTCTGAAAGGCTCTGCTTCTCATACAGATGTGCTTGGCTTCTTCTGTTCTAGATGTTCTTGGCTTGGTCTTGCCTGTAGTTTTGTTCAAACGCAGTAAACATGTCTTCAAAGGTCTACAGTTAAATCATTTTGGATGTAATGGAATGCAACGTTTTAGCTTATCAAATGACAAAATATCTAACTGCAGTGCCATGTTGTTTGTTCCATATGCTCAAAGTTCTCCCAATTAGCAGTGCAGTGCTGCACACAAATCCTGATACAGGGCTAAGAGACGCTCATTGAGGCTTGTGCATCTCTGGAAGTCTATGGAGCAAACATGAAACATTTTTTTCGGCCCTGAATGTCTTATGAATATCGGTCAACCATGACTGGTTTGGCTATACCTGAGGGAGTGGAGGTCGGTTGGCTCCACAAGAGTGAATCCTGTCGACTGGCAATGAACTGGCTTCCTGTCGCAACAACCCTGACCAAAAGAAGTAGGCAAAAAAACATTTAAAAAATATATAAATTTATATATATGGTCCCCAAACTGTGACAGTAAATCGCAGCTGCCAAGCATGGCACTCACCAATACCACTAACCCTTTAACAACAGACAAATACATGCAACAGCAAACAAGGTCTAAACACGAGTTAGCATTGATTTGGAGTTATCTACTGCCACCTACTGTCGATAATGTAAATAACAGGAGATATCATACTATGTGTTAACATTATTAATAATAATAATAATAATAATAATAATAGTAATAACTAGTGACATGGTATATTAATTGTATATTTAGTGTGTGTTTACCATATTTGGTAGCGTAAGGACCATATGTGGTAAGTATCACAATGGCTGCATGGCGCATTGTGCATGGTGCAGGTCTGGTCTGAACTGTAGTACTGTTAAACTGCTGTATAACTTTGCCATGTGGTGCCATGTTGAACTTCCAGTGACCAGTATGAATGAGTGACCATTCACACTTGAGTCGCATGATATCTGTGAAGGAAAATGGCTAATTGACTAATGACCAAGTTGTCCATTTTCCCTTAGGGGCAATACTCGCTTTTGTTGTCAGTGGTTCAGACTTCAATGGCTGTGTGTTAAGCTATTTTGAGGACACCACAAATTTTCACTGAGCTACAAGCTGAGGGCTGACTACTTTACATTGTATCAAAGTGTCATACTTTCAGTGTTGTCCCGTGAAAAGGTATAATAAAATAAAGGGGTGAGGGGTGTACTCTCTTTTGTGAGATTTTATCAAGCACTACAATATGGAGTGACATTCAAAGATGACACTTAAAACTTTACTGTGTGGGAAAAAAAAAGCTTCTCTGTGCTCTAAGGCAGTTGGAAATATCAGCCGACAGTCGGAATGTGTATTGTGGTCAGATGAATCAGTAATACAATTTCACGTCTCAACAAACTATTTTCACCAACTGTCATTTTTTCAGCAGGGTAAAGCCTGCTGCACAGCAAGAGTTTTACAGACAGATGTCCTGATATTCACCTTTAGAATTCACCTTTTACAATTCAGAATTCATTTTTCAATCAGTGATGCCGTTGTGGCCAAGATGCAGGAAAACAAACCACACGACTTCCACCACCATGTTTCACTGATGTACTAACATTATAATGCTATCATAGTGTTGTGTTCTTGTTTTATCTTCTATGTGTTTGTGCTCTTATTGTTGTGTTTACATTTACATTTATATCATTTAGCAGACACCCTTATCACGGGCGACTTACAACTGATACAATCATACAGTGCAAGCAATCGTGTGTTAACAGTAGCAGCTTGGCAGAAGTGGCAGTTACTGTATTTACTGTGTTCTGTTTTGTAGTTGTGTTGCTGTCATTATATTTGTTGTTTTTGTATTGTTTTCAGCTATAAACCTGTGCTTGCTGATGTATTGGGTTTTTATGAGTAGCTATAGAATCAGTTATTGTCTTTCGAAGGTGATAAGCAACCTACTTAGTGCTAATTGTGTATTATGCCGAACAGCTTTAAACTTCGTTGCACAGCTAATCTCTAAATATTGAATTCTTAACATTTTCATGTCTTTGTTGGCTTAAAGATCAAGTTGTTCAATGCTGGCAAGTTGAACATCCAATCATCTTCAGCTGTCTAGGGTTTCAAGTTTTCCTTAAGAAATTTGGTCCTTTGCCATCCCATTTTATGTCTTCCCTGTGTCAATGTGGGTTTCCCTGGATAAAAAGGAATACAATTCCGTTTTTTCAAACTGTTCAAGGCATGTGGTTAGCATGAAATATCTTTGAGGTGGCTCAAAAGTGTGCAACATAGCCCTGCATGTGGCTTAATACAGACAGAAATCCCTGGAAATAAAAGCTGCGATAGCTCTAAAGTTGGGTCAAAAGGTACATTTATTTATTTAGCGCTTTTTACAATGGAGCATTGTCTCAAAGCAGCTTTACAACATTATATTATCTTAAAAGGCCAATCCCAAATAGAGCAAGCCTAGGGTGACAGTGGCAGGGAAAGTCCCTGAATATAGAAGGAAGAAACCTTGGGAAGACTCAAAAAGGGACCCATCCTCCTTGGGTGGCCTAGCTGGAAGGGTGGAAGCTTTTAGAAATCGATTGTTCGTCTCTGTTGGCTGTGCATGACACAAGTTTCAAGGTATTATTTTTATGTTGTGTCACCATTATGCTTTTTTACATTCCTTAAAGAAATTAGAATTGTCCATATCATGATGCATCAAAGAATCAAGTTTTTCCTCCACCACTACTGATGACCATTTCGGACCTGCAGTGGCACTGGCATTGTAGTGGTATGTATGTTTCTCACAAAAATTAGGGGATATTCAAAATGAAATATGTCCATTTTATTCAAGTGTGTGCTTCACCTGTGTTTATCAGACACAGCTTTGTGTTACATGAAATAATCTTTCCACAGGGAGGAAGTACATGTGGCATATCATATCATAGGTTGTTCTCACATTTTCTTCCTTATTGCTATCCATTTGTCATGGGATCCCACCGCTAGGAAGTCGGATGCACATAATTAGACTCATCGCTGGCATCAACCCGTGGGGAGTCGGTTTCTATGAACACCCATAGGCAGAACTGGATTGGGATCCTGTTTTCAGGCTTTCCACAGACATGGCAAGGTGGGATTCAATAATCTATTCAAATTACATGCTCTCCAAAAGTCCAGCCACAGTTTGCTTGTATGCTGTCCAAAATGATATCTTCCATGACTTTAACACATGAGCAGCCCGAACCTGACCTTAAACAAAATACACAGGACATTTCTAGCATGCGATTGCAATTTTATTGGATTTTATTCAAGTTCACATAACAATAACTTTAACATTTGTATTCCCTCAGGTTGGATTCTGTGCATCCTTATGAATCTGGTTAGAATACCCCATGTCGCTGAGCCATCTGGAATCGCCGATAACAAATACAAGTTCACAGAACAAATGTAAACCCTTGTCCTCTCTTTCAGCACACGTTTATGTTTCTGCAAGATTTTATTGTACAATGCATTTACACTGTAGGAAAATAAATCAATCAGCAAAAGCACACAGTGAGAAGAGAAGATAAACTTAATATACAATAAACACAGATACCCAGTTAACTATACAGTGCTAAATTATATATACATAAACAACATATTTGTATTGGGTAGAACTTTGCCCAACTTGTCATGAAAGAAAACACAATGACTGGTTCTAATACACTGCATTAAAAAATAATATTTATACAAAGAAAGAATATAGTACAAAGCAACAAGGCTTAAGGATTTATTATATTTACCTGAATAAAAATAGACACTGGTGTATCTTTTGGAATACACGGCAGAAACGGAAGGTATATGTCTGTTTTCAAGCATAATGCCTCTGCATTGGTCCAAATAATAAATGTTATACAAATATATTAATGTATACATTTGAAATGGTGTAAACTGTTCTTTGCAATTCAGCTGTCTAAGTTCCTCCCAGTGATTCGGTAACTGTCATGTTACCCATAACCCTCCACTGCTTCTGTGTTTTCCTCCTTCCACCTCTCTTCAGCTTTCCTGGTTTATCTGTAAGGGCAGAACAGTGACTCTGAGGATATTTCTTCCATTTAATTACATTTGATCCATTTTGCTGCAAGCAAGGCTGAAAATGATACCAACAAAATTGAACAATTTCTGGGATAAATACTTTATTTCCTGGAAAAAATGTCATGGGTGCCAACAATTTTGGCAATGACTGTATATCATACTCAGAATAAAGCACATTAAGAAAAAAAGTGTTGGTACAGGTCCTTGGCATGCCTGGTTACCAGATTTACCATCAATCAAGCTTTCATGGGACCACAAGGGAAGTCAGTGTCACCAATATACTAGTGTGCAGAATCTACACGCCCACCTACAAACAAGCTAGCAAGCCCAGGCCTATCTGTGGGCAAATGCAGCGCAAGTTACCATATGGAACCTGTATGCCTCTATGCCCGAATGTATCACATTTTGTATCCAGGCTGGAGATGGCCTAATAGAGTACTACAGCCTTTCACTTATTATTATTATTATTATTATTATTATTATTAACAACAACAATAAAAATAATACTAAAGTTCCTTTTTGCATATTAAACTATTTCAGCTTAGTCTTCACAATGTTTGCAAAACACACTGAACATATCCTTTAGTGGTTTTCACTACACATCACAGCTGAAGCAACTTAAGGGTTGGAACGGAGTTCCCGATGAATGTTATGTTATAGAACAACAGGTGAAATATAATAACTAAATATATTATATAGGGCTTGAATAATTGTGACATTTTAGTATTAGCCAAATATTCTACTATTCTAAAGAATTACATTACTTGCTGCGCCATTTAAATAATGAACAATTTCAAGCAAGATCTAGCTTGAATAATAAACCCTTGAAAAACACTTTCTTTCACGGAGTCATGTAACTAGCTAGCACAGACTAATCTGCATGTACAGTGAGCATGTAGTGTTGTAGCTCAAGCTCCCTTATGTTTAAAAGCGCTTGCCTAATGTTAGAAATTAGTAAACAATTTGTGCCAGGAAGACAACATAGAGATGGTTTGATTTTGAAAAAAAAAAAAACAATGTTGCTCAATGACAGAAACTGGTGGCTGTTAAAGACAGCTCACCAACTTATTTATTTTACCGTCAAACTTATGCGAACTAGCAACCATGCATAATATGAAGATTATAAAAAACGGAAATCGTCAGCTGTCTATGACATATTGCACAAAAACACAATCAGCAAACCTTAAAATCATTCTGCAATAAAGTGCCTTACTACACAAAAAGCAACAGAAGGCTAGACATAAATGATGCCACTAATTACATTGTGAAAGACATTATGTCAATGGGGAAGGTTGCCAGTTGGATTACTTTAGAATACTTGAGCCCTAATAGATACACTGCCAATATATCTAATTATTGTTATCACTTTTCCAATATCACAGCCATACAATACGTATACATACACACATACATATAAGTACATTTTCATGTTTAAACAGTGAAATTCTAAAACCACCCACATAGGTCTCATTATCCACAGTGCAGTTGGCAAACATCTTGACACATTTGGAGAAAACGTTACTGTTACCAACAAACCGAAGGCTGAACAACAAAACCCGGCTACAGATGCAACAACTGTTCTATTCGGCAAGAGTCTGTCTGTCTGTCTCTGGAATGTGTGAGCTGCTGCACATGACGCCAATGTTCTGATCCACCACAATCAAAGTCACTTGAACCCCCTTACTTCCCCATGCTCAATTTGAACTTGATCATCTTGACCATGTCTGCGTGCCTAAAAACACTGAGTTTCTGCCATGTCTTTTCAACACGGTAAAATGAAAATGCATTTAAATACCTTTATTATGACACACACACTCCATGGGAGCTGCACCTGTCAAATTCCTTCAAACTCCAACAAACTTAAAAGGCAAATTTTTAAAATAAAAAACTTAAAATTCTTTATCAGAATCTTTATGCACTTTGTGTACTGGGACATTTCCATTCACAGAAGAACACTTATCCATACTGTAACTGTCACAGTGGCATGCTGATACCAATATTTGGTATATATATATATATATATAAAATGTTACAGTTACTCAGGCGACTCAACCTTTACCCAACTGTACCCACATTAATTTGACAGCCTTTCCACTGCTGGAAACGGAGTTTAATTGCAAAATTAACATTCCAGTCTATGTTTCACATTGTGCATGCCGAACTGAAGCTCACATGTGGTTGTGAGTCATGAAAGTCATGAAAACCCAGGCCAGGAAGCAACACATTAGGTAAATTGGAACTTGTTGCGCTGTTTTGAAACCATGGATCAACAATGTTTGCATGTTCTGCATTTGATGATTCAGTCTTTTGTGCTTGTGTGGCTTACTGCCCCTAAGCAACTGATGCACCTAGATGTCTTCAGTTGAAACTGTGCGCCCTCAAAACATGTTGACGTTTCATGTGTGACCCAGCTCTTAACCTAAAACTCAATTTAAATAGGAGATGCTTGTGGGTAATAAAAGGTAGGAAAGACTCTCAAGGAGAAAACAGAACAAATAGTTTACAGATTTCAGCATTTATTTGTCTTAGGCAAAACCCAAATCAAAATCCTTGTTTAATTTTAAAAAAAGAGGTAAAATTATATCATAAAACCTGAATAAACAGTGACTGTGGTCACAGTAACAGGGCTTATTTTCTGGATCACAGTGACCGCTGTTGCTGGCTAAGACAATTATCTTTTCTTCAACCCATCAACACAGATCTTCAGACAGATATGTTCTCTACCTGCTACAAAGAAGTTTTCAGTTTATATTCTGCTTCTTCAGTCCAAGCGGCAACTGCACTTTGTAGTTGTACCATCTCTTTCTCTACATACTATGCTAGGTCCCTTTACTCTGTTCTCTAATGATCAGGACCACAGGACCAGCATCAGGTCCTGTTTAGGCGGTGGATCATTCTCAGCACTGCAGTGACACTGATGTCTTGGTGGTCTGTTAATGTGTGTTGTGCTGGTATGAATGAATCAGACACAGCAGTGCACCAGCAAATACCCAGCCACCAGCTTCCTGTAGGGCTGTGTCATGTGAACACTGTTTAAGGACTGGATGATGACTAACACAGACTGTACAACAGATGATTTTATCTACTAGGTGGTAAATGTGTCTAATATAGTGCACAGTGAGTGGACATGGCTCACTTTAAAAACTCCAGCAGCACTGCTGTATCTTCCCTACTCATACCAGCACAACACACATTAACACAACACCAATACATTGGGTTCACTGCAGAGAATGATCCACCAACCAAAAAGTACCTGATCTGTGGGGGTCCTGATCATTAAAGAGCAGAGGAAAGAGAACACGCATAGTATGTAGAGAAACAGATGGACTACAGTCTGTAACTACAAAGTATGGCTACCGCAAAACTTATAGTAAGAATAAGCAGAAAATGAAGTGAAGAATATAGAATGTCTAATGTCTTTATTTTATGCAGCCATTTTAAAAAATATGCCATACTATTAAGCATTGACTGCCGAAAAAACGTAACTGCACACGTCTACACAGCAAATCTTTTAAGCTACTGTTTGAAAGGGTTCTAAACGCAGAGCATATGTTATGGCACCCTACATACATGCAGCCCTTAAGGTTTTTCTTTTCTGTAAAGATGGTTTTGAATGAACAACCTTTAGGTCTCCCATTAATTTTAAAAGTTTCCGTAATGGACGGTAATGCTACAACCATACCGGCCACTGTGATTACTTTGAATATGTAACTTTTGAGAGCAGATGATTTAACATTAGCAACAAGTAGCAACACAACAAATGTGGAAGTATTACATTACTTAGTTAGGGAAACTAAATGGAATTGCAATAGTTTTCACAAAGTAATAAAAATGTGTATACATTTAAACGGCACAGAGATATGTTCTTCTCTTTTTCAAATATTCACTATATACAGGTGGTCCAAATTTTATGATCGCCCAACTTACAAAATTTCAACTTTACAATGTGTATCCGATAATACTCAAATGCGCATTGAGGCAAGCAAGTGGTATAAATTACAATTTTAGCATAAAATGATTCTTGTTCATTACCGCTGTCAAAACATTATTCTATAACTTAAATGATGTATTACGACTATTATAAAATAAAGCATTAGGTTAATAATTTTGCTTTGTAGAAAAATAAAAGATACACACATTCCCCCGTGACTTATAACTTTCTTTGGTAATGTTTTACTTTTGTTATCACATCAGTACAATGCTCTGTTGCTTATCAAGAGTCTGAGCTCCACTAAGCAGCTTATAAACACAAGGGTAATCTGTAAGCCCTAATTAGGAGGACCATAAAATGCAATATGGCATTTACACTGCTCACAAAAATTAGGGGATATTTTATTATGGGATATTTCTTTTTTTTTTTCTTCATTTCATATTTTCCAAGGCTGCACTGGAAGCTCAGCTTTCCCTAAAATGTCAAAAATTAAATGGTCAAATATGTACAATTGTGTTCAAATTTCATTGACTACAAATGTGTTAAAACACGTTCATCTCTAAGACAAGTTCATTCAGAATCAGCTACTTATCACAAATCAATGGACATGATTTTGTTAATTTCTCAAACATCACACTTCCCTTAAAGTAAATCCCATAGATTGTATAAGAAAATCGATTTCTTGAAGTCTATGGTCAATACATTTGCCCGTAGAAGCTGAGCGTGATGATTGGAGGGTTATTCGAAAGGCTGAAATTATTTTTGATTCACAGATATTTAGAGATAAACACATTTAATGAATCATTGCAAGCTCAGTCCCATTGCGGATTTTGCAAGTGAAGGCGGGAACACTGGTCTAGTCCCTGGGAAAGACGCCTGCTTGGTATGATAGTGTCACAGACTTTATTTTACACACACATACATATACATACAAACATACACAAACATACACACATATACACACACACACACACACAAATTTTATGGCACAAACTGACAATGAAAAGGTTTGGGGGGCGGTGTTTAGCACTGTTGTATCACAGCTCCAGAGGTCCCTGACACCATGTTTTACTTGTGTCTGTGTAGGCTTCCTCCAGACGCTCTGGTTTCATCCTACATTCCAAAGACATGTTAATTGGTGTCTCTAAATGGTCCAGAGTGTGAATGTGTTGAGATGTTCAGTTGTTCAAAGATGTTCCCTAATCAGTTTTTAGGATCCCCTAGAAGGGTGAGAGGTTTTTGGATTTTGCTCATTGTTCATTTCAATACATGGCTCTTGTTTAGGTGAAGGTGCTATGTATGTGTGAGATGGGCAACACATAAAACATACAGGTAATACAGGTATGACTTATCTGCTCTAATAAACTCAGAAACAAAGAAGCTAAAACCAAGCATTCAGTCTCACTTTGCAGACACAAAAAAACTTGGGTCTGGTTGTAGATGTTTTGAGAATTGCCTCAACACAGAACAGTCGTTTATGAAAAACATTCAGAGATGTAGCTCTTTGTAACAAACTCCAGCACCACTATCCCTACACTTGCACATTCTCATCCTCGTGCATGTCCCCCAACTGACCTCTCCTGCATCATGCATGGCCAAAAACATGAACCCATGTCCTTGAGGTGGTAGGCTAGCTTACTAAACCTAAATACAAATTGTAAATGTGACATACAAATGTACTTTATTACTCTAAACAGGCCTAGATGTATGGAAAGAGTGTTACTAGAGTGAAATAAAGTAATGGTGTGCTACAATAGAAATACAACCGGAAGTGTTTTCACCAGGTTTATGAACCTTTCACAGTGTAAGCATAGGTCAATATGAGACTTAACCTTCGTTTAATTTAAACAGTAACATTAGAGCCATGAGATAAAATAAAAAAGGCACTCGCTTCTAACTCCTAACCTAACTCCCACACATACAGCACTTATCAATGCTGACTTTATGGTTAAGGACTTACTCATCTGTAAGTAATAACCAAGGATACCAAAATGATAAAACAAGAGATGCAGGCAATGGAACATCTAAAGATATCATAAGGTTTCAGCATCACACATGGCTGCAATTCAGTGAGGCTGACAAAGAAAAAAAAGACTGTTCTTTCCTTAATGCCAATGAATCTGATTTGCCAATGGTGATTGCTCCAAACAAATTATTTCCAGTGTTGCATCAAGTCAAGATGGAACAAAAGCCAGCTGCTACAACAAAGGAAATCTGCCTATTTAAGAAGCAAGAAATTACAATGCTCGAGCTTTACAATGGTTGGATCCTGTGCTTGATGTAATGGATTACATTAGATTAAACAACTTTAGGAAAATGGAGGGGAACTGGGAAGGAGAGAGTACTGAAAAAAATGATTAGTGATGGAATTTTCTACTGCTTATTATTATTATTAGCATTATTATTAGTAGTATTATATAACATAACCACCCTAGCAATGATTTAAAATCTAGTGAGTAGATAAGGTGTTAATCTTAATCTCCAAAGGACATGAAACAAATACGGAAAAACTGATCCACATTAAGAGTGATTTCAGTCATCCAGACATGAATGCGAGTCTGTTAATGCATTCATGACTCTTACACTTAAGTTCTGTGCCCTGAGTAAAGCATACAAATTACATATTAGGCACATGCTTTGAAATGTACACTAATTACAGTCAGGCTTGTGTAGCATTTACACTGCTCGCAAAAATTTTTTCATTTTGAACTATCCCCCAATTTTGCGAGCAGTATATATTGTCTTCACTGACCGTCCCCGTTTTTTTTCTTTCTAACATTGTTTTGTATGCAGGTTTAAATGCTAGTACCATGATTCAGGGGGAAATTCTTCATTCATTTCATCTGTCTGTAGCGAGAGGAATGACAATAAATCCGACTTGACTTGGCCTCACTTCATGTCTCATTTATATATTCAATTAATCATATTTATAGTGTCTCAGTCTGCACACTTTGATGATTTTAGAGTTTATTATGCAATAACATAAAAGCAGTCTTTGTCAGCAATTTTGTTATTGCCTAATATTTGCTAGCCCATTTTGTATAGAAAAATCTATTTTATAGAGTCATATCCCTAAAAATGTTGGCACCTCTGGATTCTTTCTAGAAAATGTACCATTCTCCTCATGTTTTGTTATACACTTTATTTCCTTGATGTGCAGTGAAATAACACAAAAAAAAACAGAGGAGGAAAAGCCAAAATGTATATAATTTCCACCCAAAACCCAAGAACTCAGAACTCTCAAACTGTTTCCATCCATTTCTGGAAAGTATGTTTGGGGTCATTGTGCTGCTACAAGACCCATGGCCTAGGAAAGCAAACCTAGCTTTCTGACACTAAACACTACACTGCAACTGAAAACCCTTTGGTAATCTTCAGATTTTTATAAGCTTTTGCACACAGTAAAGGAAACAAGTGCCAGCGGCAGAAAAACAACCCCAAAACATCAGTGTACTTCCATCATATTTGATTGTAGGTACTGTGTCTTTATAGGCCCCATTCCATTTTCAGTAAACAGAAGACTTATGCGCTTTACACATCCTATATTGGTGTAATTTGTCCACAGGACATTTTCTCAGAAGGATTTTGGCTTACTGACATACATTTAGGCAAACTGCAGCCCAGCCTTTTTATTTCTCTGTCAGCAGTGGGGTTCTCCTGGGACTCCTGTCATAAAGAGTTTTATTTCGTTCAAATGTTGTCAGATAGTTGGTGCTGACACTGATACACCCTGAGCCTGCAGGACAGCTTGAATTTCTTTCTAATTTGATTAGGGCTACTTATTCATCTTTTAGACTATCACACATTTCAACCTTTCATCAATTTTACTCTTCTTTTCAAGTCCACAGAGAGTAGCTACAGTGCCATGTGTTGTAAACTTCTTGATTATGTTGCGCACCGTGGACAAAGGAACATCAGCATCTGTGGAGATGGACTTGGTAGCTTTGAGACTGCTGATATCTTTTCACATTTTTGGTTCTCAAGTCGTCAAGACAGTTCTCTTCTGCTTTCTGTTCCCCATGCTTAGTGTGACACACAATGCAAAGATTGAGTCAACTTCTCTCCTTTTTATCTGGTCTCATGTGTGATTTGTAGATTGCCCACACCTGTTACTTGCCACAGGTGAGTTTCAATGAGCATCACATGCTTGAAACAAAGTTATTTACCCACAATTTTGAAAAGGTGCTAATAATTTAGCCTAATTGTCAAATTACCCTTTTTCTGTGGGGAAATAGACACAAAGAAAATAAGCATGTGTATAACCTTTTTTGTTCTGAAATAATATTTCATATTTATATATTATTAAATATATGTATTTAATGTT
>JAUZST010010049.1:0-12628 GCA_034779995.1 Parotocinclus haroldoi | reverse complement strand
ACACACACACACACACACACACACACACACACACACACAGTCACACACTAAGGGCCATTTTAGAGACACCAATTTACCTAACACGCCTGTTTAAAGACTGTGGGAGGAAATTGGAGTACCTGGAGTAAAGCCACACAGACAGGGAGATGACATGCAGACTCCACGCAGAAAGGACCCAGCTGCCCCAGCTTGAACTGGTCTGGCCATTTTTCATTGACTGTTCTCATCATGGGGTTTCCATCCACAAACTGCAGCTCACTGATGTTTTTTTATTCATTGCACCAATATCAGATCAGCAGTCATATACTTATTTAAATTATTACCTAAATTAAAACAAGAAGTTAAGATTATGAATGACTCAACGCCGCAATTTGAAACCTCTGAATTATTCCATTAAGTTCTCTGCATACGCTAAAAGTCCGACTACTATATCGATACTGCTCCCTGGTGGACAATAGAGTTACTGTCGTTTCAAATATCACCACACACCTTATCCAATACAATCTGTAGATCCCAAAGTCCCAAAATATGTTCTTAAATTCCGGTTTCACATCGTCTGCAGACGAACCTACTTAAGCCCAATATTATAAGCGACTCGTTCTTGTACTTATAAAAGTGGCTACATAAGTGGGACATACGCTTCTGGTTAATATCGGTTGTACCGAATCTGTCAATCAGTTGTATCCCACATCGAAACTAAATAATGAACAATTTATGGAATACATTTACACATATATTGTAATTAAACCGTGACAGTCCTACTTAGTTTGCAATATACATCATTTTTGGTTCAATTAACGCCTCTTATTAGAGTAGAATCTGCCATCTCTTAACCGCAGCCTAGTTACTCATGACACTCATCTCACCGGCTGAAGGATAAGCAGGAACTTACAGACCGCGACCGACAGTGGGGTTAGTGATCATATTGATTGACATTTATTTATATTTAAGTTTAATTCACGTAATATGTATTAGTTAAAATGTATGGACAGTTTAAAATATTAGCAGGTAGAGTACACGAGAGCTCGGTAACGTATCAATGGCAGATTCCAAATGATACATATTTGAACATAGTGCGCTACGTACCGATCGTTTTCAATAAGCGTAGCAAATGGTAGGTAAGGGCACCAATATAGGAAGAATGGGGACGTTTAGGACAGAACCACTTAACGAGCGTTTTCTCCATTTAGTAGCGTATTTAAATGTGTTTGCTTGGAATAGTATACACTCCGCTTTGTTACTTTGTTGAAACAATGAGATGGTTAATTTATTCAGGTGTTTGAAATCAAAGTAAAATACAACAAAGAGTGAAATATGTCATGTTACGATTTGCAGGCAAACGTACACTCACCAGCCACTTTATTAGGTACACCTTTCGTTTACTGGGATTGACCCTATTTTGCCTTCAGAACTGCATTCATTCTTCGTATCAGTTAGATTCAGCAAAGTGCTGGAAACATTTCTCATATATTTTGGTCCATGTTGTGTTAGGACGAATCTTTTGGTTCTGGCTCTGAAGAAGCAGTCGCTGAATCCAGGAAGTTCTTTATCAAAAAACACTTATGTAGATTCAGCAAAGTGCTGGAAACATTTCTCATATATTTTGGTTCATATTGCCATAATGGCATCACTCGTGCTGCAGATTAGTGGGCTGCACCGCCATAATGCCAACCTATCACTGGATTGAGATGACTGTGGGTGCCTGTTGAGTACGGTGAACTCGGTATCATGTTCAAGAAACCAGTTTGAGATTACCTGAACTTTGTGACATTTGCGTTATCTTATGAGAAGATGAGTACACTGTGGTCATAAAGGGGTGAGCATTGTCACCAACAATAAGTAGGCTCAGGTAGGCTGTGGCATTTAAAAGGTGCTCAGTTGGTGGCCCCAAAAATTTAGTTGTGCATTATTAACTGACAGGAGTGGCAACCAGTGTAATCTCCTGCTGCTGTAGCCCATCTACTTTTGTTTGGAATTATGCGCTTTCAGAGATGCTCTTCTGTATACCTTGGTGGTAACGAGTGTTTGAGTTACTGTTGGCTGTCTGCCATCCCCAACCAGTCTGACACCCACAGAACTGCATCTTACTGGATATTTTATACTGCTCCTACCATTTCTGTAAACCATAGAGATGGCTTTGTATTAAAAAAAAATCCTACTAAACCATCTCCATTGTGATAGCAGGTTATCTCGACCATATCTACATGCCTAAATGCTTTGCTGCCATGTGACTGGCTGATTAGATATTTGAATCAACGGGCAGTTGAACAGGTGTATCCAATAAAGTGTGGCTGTGGGTGAATATATAAAAATAAATCAATAAACCCACTAACTTGTTAACACTGCTTACAAAAAAAAACGAGGGAATATTTCATTTGGAATTTTTGTGGGCAGTGTATAAATCTCTCTATAAGATCTGAAACTACCCTGGCAAAAACAGACAAGACTGGAATGTTGTTCAACCAACACATTTTTTGTAGGGTAGTTAGTCAAATGACATTTATAGGCATTTATTTAAAAAAGACTAAAAAAGTAAAGTTTTGACCCATCAAATAGTGTGTAGGTTCAATAAAACCTGATTAATCCCAATACCAGACTAAATAGACTGCAGGGGAAGCATCTGATAATTCAGATTAGACTAGAATTAGACTTGTTTGTTGTCTGTAAAACTGGTATTTCCGTTATATATGCTGTCTATTCAGTATTGACGGTATTAACATGTGCTGTTATTCGTCTTCTTTATCCAGGTCTGAAGATGATTGGTGTTAGCACATTTGCAAATTGTAGGATGTCATGGAGCAGCTTGAGGTTCAGATTGAAAGCCAGCCACAGTCCACAACCCACACCTTCACAACTGCATATCCCAAGAATTTATTGCTACTCCTCACGACTTACAAACAGACTTCAAATTAGGAACCAGACACATTTTACTATCAGTCATTATTGCCCGCTTCTGTGCTGTAGGCCAAGTCATGTTAAGGTGCCAAAAGCCAGCTTTTCTCAGGACTCCATGCGACCTCCAAATCGTACCTCTTCTGCCAGTATGAAACTTGGAACACGTCTAGTTGTAACTCTGCTGCTTGGCGGCACCTTTTTCGGGATCTGGTGGTACATACATGAGGAAAAGCAGCAGAAGCTACAGATGGAGAGAATCGATCAGTTAAGAAAAGTGGCTGTGGGCCAAGGGGACTTCTATCTACTGGATCACACAGGGCAGCGCAGGACCAAAAAAGATTTCCAGGGCCAGTGGGTGCTTATGTACTTCGGTTTCACACACTGTCCAGATATCTGCCCTGATGAGCTGGAAAAGATGAGTACAGTGGTAAAGCTGCTGGATGAGACACAACTACTAAAAGTGCAGCCTCTGTTTATAACTGTAGATCCTGAAAGAGATGACGTGGCTGCCATGGCCAGGTATGTCAAAGATTTTCACCCACGACTGATGGGACTAACAGGTACCCCAGACGAGGTTAAGGAGGCTGGACAGGCATACAGAGTTTATGCAAGCGCTGGACCCAAGGATAATGATGGAGACTACATCGTGGACCATACCATCCTTATATACCTCATTAACCCAGATGGATTGTTTCTAGACTATTACAACCGAATGAAAGATGCCACGCAGATTGCTGAAAGCATTCGAAATCATATGAAAAATTATGTGAAGCTATTTCCTGACCAACCTTAAATATGATGCTTGGAGGGGTGACTTTGATAAATAATGTCTGTATATGAGGTTTGAACTAACCGAATCACAGTAAATAAATATTTTAAAAGAAACAAATAATTCACACACCTCCAGGGTCTGGTTCTGATGGTTACAATCTTTCTAGCAATTGTAATTATTTTGAAACATCAATGTCATCTATTTCTAAAGTCTAGCATCTCCAAAATTTACCCTCTCAGGCTTGCTGCCTGCCTGGGACACTGCACCATACCCTACCCTTCACCTCTTGGTGGTGAGCCTCCAAAGTGGGTCCTTGTTGACATAACGAGTGTTCATAGAAACACCATAGGCCAAACACCAATAGACATAGCTCCATAAAATAGATAATACAACAAGTAGTAGTGGAACCTCAAAATTTAAATGCTTTTTTATTGGATCAATTGGGACATTCAATGTGCTGTTAAAAAAAAATATTTTGCCCCCAACTTTAATTATTGGTAAGACCTGTATGACACCCCAGGGTGTCTGCAATTAATCGGATTTAAACTTTGAACAAATATAAATTCGATGAGCCTTCCTGTAACCAATTACATTAAAATTCCGAGGTTCCACTGTTTTGGGAAATAATCTTGAAATGAATCTAATTGCAGTCAATTTAGACTTAGATTAAAAACTCACTGTTCGATGCCAGAATCTAGTCTTTTAAGACTTCTAATGTATGGTTACCATATGTCATAAAGCACACATTAGAACCAAAACAATGTAAGCAGTTATTTAATTAAGCATCTTCAGAAGGAGCTCAAAATAGTTATTTATATAATCCAAAAGCAGCCAAATGGAAGTCACCTTAATTTCAATCTGGTTATCAGTCTTACTGGATGAGCAGTATGAACCCAATGCTGCATGAGAATCAATGTTTTACAAACACATGCACTCTTCAGTTAAAGGTGTTAAAATAAGTAGTTAACATGCAAGGCAGTACAACAAATATATCGACAGCACAGTAAAGTAAGACAAACATATGGAGAAGATTCAGTAAACAGGATCGTCTTCCCCTAGAATGCACACATTAAGCCCAGCACTAGACTAAAGAACATTTATCATTTGTTGTGTATGTTCAACATTTAACCTAGTTATAGGTTTTAACATATGCATAGGAAACTGGGCCACATTTGAAAAGAAAAAGGTGGTCCATGGTAAAGGCATATGAAAGGTCATGGGTTTTCACGTTCTGATGGTGCATGGTAGGTTATGAGACGTTCATGTGCTCTCTGTTTGTTCAGTAACGTGAGCTCCATAGTGTCCAGGTTCTCGTCAAGTCCATCCGTCTTGCTGATCTCTACTGTGTAGTCATTAGCCTGAAGTAGACACGTCATTTCATAAACTTTTGCTACAATAGTGTGTAATAGCAAATAAAATAAGAAGTGGATGTACTAACCAGCTGAAGAGAAGCCAGCATGTATCTACAGGCTTCTGTGTTTTCCATGCCGTTAACAAGAGAGGCAAACGATCGCTTCAGTCCAACACCACCAAGTGCATGGACAATCCTATCCCCATAGTCATGAATGTCAAACACCAGATTATCCTCCTGGAAAATAGAGTGCCATCAGCTCATTACTGGAACATTAAAACATATTGTAAACACTGTATAAATACAGGTATCCGTTCAGGATCTGGATGTTGTTCGCAGACCATATTATATGCCATATTGAGCAATGCTATGGGATCCTGTACCAGATATGTCGGTTTTAACAGAGGTACTTCTTGACCACCTTGACATTTGGGCCCTCGAGGCGTTTTGAGGAGGAAAAAAATTGTCTCTGCAATCATCATTTGAGCACTTGGAGCACTTTCAGTAGACACTTTGGCTCACAATTCAGTCTCATAATCTCCAGTAAAGTATTATTACAGTACAGTACAGTGCAAATAAATCCCCGTGGGTCCTAAAAAGGTTAGTGATAACAATCAACCTGCTATAGAGTGCAATACTTGTGGTAATCTAGGGAGATGGGTATTCTGGAGTTGAGCACAGCTGAGCAGCTGCGCACCGTAAGCAATACAATACAGTACATGAGTGCATTTAACACTAAAATCGGCTCTGCTGCAATGTAGTATAGAATATATTGACCAATAATGGATTTGTCAGAGTGTTACCCCATCATAAATCAGAGAGTACCTGTACCAATAACAACTCCATTATTGCATATAATGCCTCATAAAGTGTGGATTTTCTGGGGGTCTGAAAACGATTAATTCAATTTACATTATTCCTTATTGGAAAAATATGCTTTTGATTTTGTTTTCGATTCTCAAGAATCCTTCTGGAACAAATTTGGAGCTCCACATAGCCATAATACTGGTACATTGATACACGGTCATTCAAGATACATTACCTGAGCCAGGAGTCTTGGGTTAATCTCGTCCTGCCATTCCTTCACTCTGCGAGACAAAGCCGTCTCTTGGGCATACTTTTGTGAGTTGGCTAAGAACAGCTCCTACAGCACATTTAAAATCACACGTGCATATATACATTTAGTCAACATTGCTGTGTCAATAGCTGATTGGTATGTTAGTAGTAAAAAGATATTACTAATTCCTAAGCAGTTTTATTATTTAACATGCATCCTCAAAAATAGGTATGTTTAATTATGTGATATTATATGTTAAAGTATCCACTCATTTTGTGAGCAATATATTTGTAATATTGTGGCAAGACACTTGAGGGAATAGCAGCAATAGCTAGCCAACCACCACTGTGATCACAGGCCATAGCTGTGACCTCTGGCCAGTTTGGGCATTATTTGCAGTGCCTAAGGGATAGGAAGATGGTCAGGGGGTTGTTTCCCAGCACAGCAACCCCAGTTTTGGGAATGGCAGGTGTTCTATTCAGGTTCTGCATATGTCTGGCCCTTGTGTTCTCAGGGATAGGAGCATGACCAGTAAAAAAATAAGAGGTAAAAGGTGAAAATAAATAATTTGAGGGGAAACATAAGCTATATAGCACTTATAGCATTGAAAAAAAAGAATCACCGCTTAGAGTTTGTATACTAAAACACTCATTAAGCTGGAGTGTGTAACAGATGAACACATGTAAGCCAAATCAAACCACTAGTTTGATTTTAGGAGCAAATTAATCATAAACATCTTTTGGGTAGCATGCGTGTCCCTACATACCACACTCTTCTTGACCAGGTCTTCATAGGTGAGTCGGTCTGTTTGCGAGTCTGAGAAAAGAGAGGGAAAGTGTCATTTAAACAGAACATTGCATTCATTCTCATATGACCTGCTGTATTTGTACATGTTACCAGATAAGATCGGGTCATGTTCACCAATAGCATCTCCAGGGACATCAACAAAGTTCTCATTTTCATGATCTGAGAAGTGCTCATCTAGATGAAACAAATAAATATTGTAGTGCAAAATAAATGCAAATTACAGTGCACAGTATGTTGTTTGTTAATGGAAAGTAGTGGTAGATTAACGCAAGACTGAGTGGGTATCCTCTCACCATCCAAATCTGCATGTCTCAGCACTTCATCTTGCACGTCTTGTTTCTCAGGCTCCAAGTAAGTTCTTTTCAAAACTTCATCAGATATGTACACACCCTAAAAAAAAGGAAAGATGCTCAAGCGATCTCACTCTCATTTCAGATAATTCTTTTTAGTATTGGCAACATAGACCAAATCAACCAAACAGGAGCTGTTGAATTTGAAGGTTAACTCAAAGCCTCAAACTATTCCTGAACGTTTTGTTTAGCGTGGCAAGGTGCATTATCCATTTTCAATGTCGTTGCCATGAAGGGGTACACTTGTCATTTCTAGGCATGCCAAATTAACATTCACATGAAAAAAATCCTATCACAGAATTCCCAGAGAATCACACCGTCAAGTTTTACATTTACGTCATCTGTCAGTGGTTTTACTGTTGGAGCTGATATGTGTAGAATACAGGTTTTTAATCACAATAGTATCTCTCAGACACATCTGTAGCTCCTGTATTGTATGCTTGAACATCACACATAAAGCTTAAAAGTCTATTAAATGTATCTGTAGCAGCAATCTTACCGTATTCCGTAGAATCTTCTTTCTCACTTTAAGCCGCTGAGTCATCTTGCTTAGGTAAATGTAATTGAATTCTGCAATAAAAATGCATTTGCTATTTAATGACTTTTACACTGTACACAGTGGTGTAGTACATAAGCATAGCTCCAGTTATGAATAATTACCAGGATAATGTGGCCCATTCTTAAGCTTGCGGTCTGCGCTTTCATCTATAGGATAAAAGAACCATTAGAAAGTAAACTAGAAAGGTCATACTGGCACAACTGCTAAATCTAAGATTAGTCTACTGGCAGGTTTCCATTTCTTGAGTATACCTCTTTGCTCTGACTAATAAACTAGTTTTAAATAAACTGAATTAAGAGAAAAATCTTACCTGAATCCAAACTTACTTAAAAAGTGTTGACGATGTGCTTTATTCAAGAAAAAGTAGGAATTTGACTAAAAAGCACTTTTTGCTTCATAATATTATTAGTTATTACATAACCATCACTAGCACGTGACATCTGACAGGATACAAGACAACATAAAACACGTAAATGAAAATAAATATGAAAACTGGTAGCATTAAATTATATATTTGATAACGCTTCAATTTGAATCGTTTATTATAATTGTTGTGCTTCACATTATACACATCATTAGTACCACACAACCCTAATTAAAAAAAAAAATTTCTTTCGGCATCAAAAGTGCTTAATGGGTTAAATGGAGCAAAGCAGTCAGTGTAATATTACATAGCTATTTATTTATACACCCTGAGAGTTTAAATGGGCATATTGGTCATTTTAACAGATGTTAAGGAAGAAGTGATATGTTGAAATGAAAATGTAAATTTCTATCATTTTGTTTGTTGCCAAGAGTAGAATTTTAACAGTGATAAGTATTAGACCAATTAATTGGCCAGCTGATTAATAAAATGTTGACATTAGAATTAGATGATGCCCGCTCAAATGAGGCCGGAATTCAAAGTTAGTGAAGAAAAAGCAGCAAAACATGCCTGTTTCCTGCATTAAAACTTGCAGCTCGTAAATTGGGACTACTGAGTGACCAAAAACAAAGACATGCTGAGATAACATTCAGTGAGGGTGAGGCCATTTTTGTTTCCAGCATTACTGCTGCTCTTAACTGGAACTGGGATTACAAAAAAGGAAACAAAACAAAAAGAAGCTACTACCATATGCACAACTCAAATATCTAAGCAGTGTGGCTGTTGGTATCTGGTAATAAATGTTGTTAAGTTCAATAAAACTTTGCTCTCCAAATATCAGAGTTGGCCATAAAAACCCATATTGGTAGACCACTGTAAATCTAAAGCAGGGGTGGCAGCATAATTTTCTTTAAGAGACTGCATTACTAAATGTACAGTTTGCTGCGGCTTAGGCATAATAAATGGCTATGAATGAAAAAAAATATACTATATAAAGTCCGTATCTCTATTAAATTCTACAATACTGAATTAAAGAGCACTTCACATAAATATGCATTGTCCCAACATTCATTATTTCAGTGCACAGCCATTAAAACTGACTATACGGTCTTGGCCACACAATTAAAAATGACCTGCCCACACTCATTACATTGCTTACAGCGATATACTACACAATACCTCTTTGTTTTAAATGCAATGAAAATTCCAAATCTTATGTTCACCACATTCATAGACCTTTCGTTTAAGTTTAGTAACATCACCACCCTTCCTACCGATCATTAAATGTTATGCTGCCAGGCTGATGACGCGGGTCAAGTTCACACCTGGCAGTAAATGCTTGGGGCATGTTAGTACACATGATAAAAAAAAGCTGGCAAAACATTTCTATGTAACATTTTTTATAAACAAATGCTTAGCTTTAGGATTCCATATGAAAGTCTTTTTAGACTTGTTTGTGCCACATGTTGGACTCCTCGATATGAAGTTACATATACATATAAAGTTTGTTTATATGATGACCTTTATCATAAATAACAAATGTATTAAAAAAAACACAACTCCTGTGGGACATAAGCAATAGTCAGCTGCTGGCAATAGCAGTATCTGAAGACCAGAATGAAGGATGACATATTTATGGAACTGGCACTGTCTGCATACAGTGAGTTTAAGGGTGCAGCATCTATGTGAATGTACAAACAAGAATTACTGTTGCTTACAAACTTTGTTCATTGAAAAGTACATTTGCAACCAAGTTTTTTGAAACGATCTAAAACACAATGTGAAGCATAATACTGTAAAAAACAAGTTCTTACTAAATTCCAGTCAATGTTTGAATATCTTATCCACTGTGATCTGATGCGTTCTCTTGATGGACTGAACTTGAACAATATCCAAAAAGTGGTGGACGTGGTCACCTCCCGCAACTTTTCGGATTTTCTGACCTTTGATAAAAGCATAAATTCTCACAGGGATCCCAAAAATCCTCCCATATCTCGCTGACCCGCTTTGCATCCGCTTTAAGTGGCGACTTGTGGCTTCTTTTTCTTATTTGCTATCACGCTCTTTGGTCCGATTAAGTGGAATTTTGGTTCAAATAAGCAAATAACATTACACGTATATAACACGATTTGTTTCGGTATCAGTTCCTGTTACATCAGTTACACTGTGCATTTATCGGAACATATCACCATCGTTAATCACTTGTACAATACAACCCCATTAATGCATATAATACATTGTGGATTTTCAAGGGGTTTGGAATGGATTAATACAATTAACATAATTTCTTCTGTGAAAAATTGGCTCTGTATCTGTCATTTTCTGGAGATAATTAACAATGACAACAGGGGTCCCACTTAATATTACTTTTTAGTTTGATAGTAAAAGTTTTGTCCTAGCAATGATTTCTGACTTATGTCATTTCAGTGCATTCAATCCATAGAGTGCACTTTTGTATGTCAGCAGCCAGGTCCATATACAAGTCACTCGTATTCCCAGTAGGTGATACTTAGGTGATGCAGCTAACGAGCAGAATATATCAAATAGGGCAGGCAACATTTAATCAAACTTTTACTTAAAATAGCTGAAAATATTTCACTGTCTAGACCCATAATAAGCAGGGTATACATTAATTCCATAGGTAACCGTGAGAAATATCAGCCACTAACCAGAGTTTACAATGTCAGCAGAGTATTAAAAAAATCTGAAGGACAATTAAACTTACAAGCACTAGAACACCACCCCCAAAAGTCCTGTAGCTTAGAAGGGCCTTTCCTTTTTCTTTTGCCTGATTCTTCTAGGCCTGCTGGTACATTGTAGCATTTTCCTGGTGCATGATAGTAAAGTTAAATATACAACAGAGTCAAAAAATATAACAATGAAATACTATATGATATTAAGTATACGTGATATTAAATGTCTTTATAAACATTTCTCACCTGTTTTTAGAGGTTTATCCTCCCCTGTGTTTTCATATGGATCATGCCATTTCCAAGGATCCACAAACTCCTAAAGGTATATATACTTATTTTAATCTACTAAACTACTTTAATATTATTTAACAACATGATTTAACATCACAATATTACATGAGAAAATTATTTAACTGACATAACTGCATAGTGCTAAGAACTTGCGCATACAATATGACTTAACTAGGGCCCTATGAAAGCAAGTAACTTTTCCCCTCCAAATATCATTAAACTTTTATGGCTTTTTTCACCATTCCAAATTTTTGGTTTTTAACATTTTTTTTCTTCACTATACGATACATTTCATAAAACATGGGTCACGCTAGGATTATATCATGATGCACTGTGACGCGATGTATACTGCAGTATATATTGCGAAAATCCACCTAGTTTACTGAAAAGATAAAAACACTGTATTGTTACATCTATAGGAGCGCAGATTTGAGTTTACATCCTATTAAAAATTTGTTTCTTTGTGCAGAAAAATCTATATTTTTTATCTAAAATTCAATGTGGTATATTATGAAAATAAACACTGCCATATACTGATGTAGCTGTTTACCAGCACAGCCCTAAAGTAAATTGCTGTTAGAATATTACCAACATCAATAATTAAATAAATGAAAGTTGTGAGAAAAATTAAGGAGGGGTTCAGGATGTGTAAAGGTTCATGGTGCATAATTCTAAATAAAAATAAAATTAGTGACTTCAATAATGCTGCTGTGCCCTGGATTTTTCAATTAACTGCCAAAATGTATCATGTCTTTACAAAATGGGAACGGCTTCTAAGGATTTAAATCTGCATTTGAAAAGTCAGCAAGTAATGTATGTATTTAATTTCTATTATTTAAAACAACAAACATAAAAACTTAATGCCTAAAACTAAACTCTACAGTAGTTTTCTATTATTATTAATAGCCTGTAGACCATGTAACATGGTCAAATTCTTAGAAAGCAGTAGTTCTCAAAAGCATACCCCATTGGTTTCACACCTGCAGTAAAACAGATTAATAATAGGCCAATAACAATGGTATGATTGTATAACATATTCAACCTGCAGTTGTTTGGGCTCCACAGAAACTGGCTGTACTATAGGCCTCTCCCTTAGCATTCTCTTCTCACTGGAGGCCTAATAGGAAACAAATTAATCCATTTATTGTATAGTTCTGGCTTCCATACATTGTTCAGGTACACCCATGTTATACAATGTATTTATTTAAGTTAATAATGCACTTAATACAAAATTAATATAGGTTCATAATTACGGCACCCTAAGAAAACATGACATGTAGCATTTCATTGTTCTGCTTAATATCAGCAAATTATAATATGGTAACCATAAAAGGAATACCAGGAGCATTTACTGTTGGGAGGTATACTAGGACACACAAGACAAAATACAAAAACAACTGCCAATCTGCAATTGGCAAACACACACACACACACACACACACACACACACACACACACACACACACACACACACACACACACACACACA
>JAUZST010010048.1:0-12628 GCA_034779995.1 Parotocinclus haroldoi | reverse complement strand
TATTTTGTACTTAACTATTGTAAGTCGCTTTGGATAAAAGCGTCTGCCAAATGCAATGTAATGTAATGTAATGTAAAGACTACTATTATAGTTGATAGATCATATTAACCTTAGTAAAAGTGGTGTATCTTTGGTTGACTTTTGCACAGTACTGCACATGTCAGCTGGACATGCTTGGTCAGTCTACTGGTCAGACCACAGACAGTAGGTACGGGTGTTCATATCGGCTTCATATACCACTTTTTTTCCTTTCTCCGTACCCTATATTAAAAGTGCTGGGTTACTGATGAAGTGGAAAACTTACTGGGGTTGGGCTGCAGTAGCACTTCAGTCTGTCTAAAGATCTTCTCCGTCCAATTTTTGGTGCAGTCTCCCCTAGCAATCAGGTTCTCTAGATGAACGTCCAGTTCAGTCTTCTCCGCCTGACCCAGTTTCTCCTCTGTAAACTAGGAAGAGGAAAGAGGAGAGACAAAGACATCTAAAAGGGGTTCTGATGTGTTTATATTAAACTTCAAAAATTTATAATCTTGCCAATTATGGTAGCCATCAAAATGCACTTCTCGATCTTAAATTCAGGAGGAACAAAAAGTTGAGTACTCATCACTGCCTCAAAAGTCACAACACAAACAATTTTACGGTAAGTTAAGATAAGTTTAAGATACGTTTACGTGACACTTCAACAAAAAAATAATTAACAAAAACATGTATGCGTCAAATTTTTTTATTTTTTTTTTAAACTATTGTTTACAAAAACTTAAAACAAAAATGAGGGGGTATTTCTTTTTGAAGTATCCCCTAAATTTTGTGAGTCACACCACAACTCATAAGTGCAATGCTCCTATACACTTATAAACATCTACTGTATAAACAAATCTGATAAGCTTGGGTGACTCTTGAGGCTGTTTTTAATATACTCCTCAAAACATAAAGGGAACACTTGGAGTTACATTGTGTTGTTTAAGTGTTCCCTTTTTTTGAGCAGTGTATATCACTGTAGGAACCAATTATGAGAATAACCTTACTGAGAAAAACGTGAAATATGACTGTTGGGTCTAATATTTACATGATGTAGCATTGGTATTGAAAAAACTGACTGACTTTTAAAATGGTTGGGCATACTTCATGAGGACCACAAGCATTACCATACATTTGTTCATATCATTTAGGAGATGCCTTTTACCAGAGCAACTTACAATTGATACAGTCTTACAATCCAAGCAATACAATCGTGGGTTAAGGGCCTTGTTTAGAGAGCCAACTGTGGCAGACCCCTTTGAACCCTGGACCTTCTGGTCCATAGTTCAGTACTTTAAACACTAGGCCACCACAGTTTCACAACATACTGAAACCGTCCCAATGTGAGCCATATATATAGCATCTCCTTATACTCAGATGGTAGCAGTCTCCCACACATGAGTCATTCTGCCAAATCACTGGTTCTACACTGCAACGTGACAACTATACTCTTCCAGACAAACAGATCAGTGTAATTGCATTGTTCACCACTCGACTCATTGCTTGTGAAGTTTGCAGATAAGCGTGTTAAGGAATTGAAATAGGAAGGATGAGAAAGATATGCAGACAGAATGAGGTACTTGAAGCAGAACTACTGGAGGGAGCAGGTTTCATAATAAATGGCAAACTGCATGCTAAGAATTTAGAGCAGACATGTAGACTGATAGATAGGCTACTTTATAGCAAGAAGGAATATCCATTCATAAAACTCACTGATATAATAGGCTCATTCTCAGGTGATCTATTGGCGAGGTTGCTAAAGTCTTTGTAAAGGTTACATAGGAAGCATAGAAATCACAATGTAGGGTAAAAAAAAAACTAGTTTAAACCAAGAAATCTGTTTGAACTGTTTTTGTTCTTACATGAAAACTTACTTTGAAAACAAAAAACACAAAAATTAGGTATATTTTAAGAGAATCGCTCTGAAATGCTCAGACCAGAAGCTGCATAAAACAAGTTCAGAAGATAAATGCTGTGAGTTTAGCACAGTTTTTTCTTAGCATTCAAACGCACATGTGATTTGTCCAACAACAGACCAGTCACATGTTTCTTGTATGCTAAATGATTGATGCAAAAGAGCATTCACATTCTCATACACCACAGGCTTTTCTATCAGATAACAATCTGGCTAAAACACACACTGTTATCCTTACACACAGCTTTAACATGGATATATTTACAATTAAAAAACACATCCGTTTATTTTAGCAGTTTTATGGTATAATGTTGTTCTAATATAAGCTATATTGTACCTGCTACAATGTATATGTGACAATAAACTCCAGTCAATCAATTAGGTCAACCATGGTGCTCCATGAAGTTTAATGTGAAATGAAAATGAAATCCTACAACAAGAAAATAGTATACTGTGTAAATGAACATTTATTTGAATAATAAATCCACTTATCTAACTATATTAGCTTATGTGTGCTTATTGATGTATGAACAAAACTTGAAAATCCAAAGTTTTGTTCAGGACAGTAGAAATTTGATTCTGAACAGTGAACTTTCCAGTTGCTTGTTTTAAGTTAAAAAAAAGGTTGAATCCTGTTCTTTGCAAGTTTAAAAAATTGAAAATAAATCCCACTTATGTTTGGAAGCAACATACTTGTACATGTGTGTGTTGCACAGTTCATTTTAAATGAGGAACTTTTCCGTAAAAAATCTGTTACACTGCATATCTGTTTAACATCCATCAAATCACCGTCCATTAGCTTTCCAATTCGTTACACAAAACCATTAGGATATGACCCAGAATCTCAGTTTGCATTAAGCTTACCACAGGCTTCTACTTTCACTGTGTGGTGCGTTACCAGAGCAGATATGACTGAGAATGACATAGCCATTAGTCAACTGAGAGCCATTGTTGATATTGTTCAAATATGCAACTGTTTAAATTGCGCAGAGGTATAAAAAAAACAATGACAAAGTTCCCAGCGGAAGAACTGGCATGTTGAATTATTGCAGAAACGTTGCATTGCCTCCCCTGTTGATTAGAACAACCCTAGTCAACTACGGAGAGGTTAAGTTACGTTTACAAACGTAGTTCACATTGTGTACATGTACACTTCATTATGCCAGATTTTAAACTGATTTCAGAATGTCCCTGTGGTCGTGAACCACTGACAATGAAACTGCAGTACAATACATGATCAGTCAGATTCTCTGCACTAGAGGTTTGATGCACAGAAATTTGGAACGCCCACTGAGCTTGCCACAACCTCCCACGCTTTAGATAAACTAACTCGAATTAGCTGAACAAGTATCAAAACTGCATTAAGATAGCATGTTCAGTGCTGAGTGTGTAGCATGGATTTCCTCTCTTCAGTTCAGGAATACCTCAATGATAAATATGTCACTCACAGCACTTTTAGGCAGGGAAGACCTCTGCTGATGTAACAGGAAGCACAGGACATGGGGTATAGCCTCGAGGACAATACTAGCAGGTCTCTCCCTTTCACACACACGCATACACACGGTTGTTTTTTTCTCATCTTAAGCCCTATTTTCCTCGACTGGGTCATGAGGTTCCATCACTTCTTCAAGAAAGCACAGATGCAGGTGGAAGCATGAGAAAAAGACACCATGAACCAAAAGGGCTATCACAGCATTTGACAGCACTATGCAATACCCATTGGTCTAGCCTTAAGATCACTGCTTTGCTGGAACATACAGTGATGACCCATTTTAGTTTCTTTGCTATTTTCTTTGTAAATGCAAAATGTAGTCCATGACGCCATGTCCCCTAACGTGGTTCCTATAGGCACCGGAGGTAAACCAGTACCACAACAGACCCTCCAATATAGCTAGCAGAATGCAACAGGCTTCCTTCTTTTCACAACAAATAAACGTAAGTGTTTGATACAAAAAATCGTTTCATCTGACCATAGAAACTGGTTCCAGTCAATGTCACAAACTGCATTTGTGGAAGAATTAAAGAAAAGGTTTTTGCCTGGCAAACCTTACAAATAATGTCTTGGCATTGAAGTGGTGTCTCATGGTAGTGTTGGAGATTTGGTGAACCCAAGATACTACAACTGTTTGTAACACTCACAAAAAGAAACTCCTTTGTAATTATTTTTCCTCTTTTACCTCCCTCCTCACTACGCGTCCTCCTCCATGTCACAGTCCAGTCGTCTTGAACATATTTTTACCTTTTAACTTGAACTTTTTATTATCCTAAATGTAGATATGGGTGTTTTTCAGGCAAATAGCTTTTCTTATTCTCCATTGAGTGACATATCAGTGATTTGAATCGTGCATTCTCTTGTCTTTCTCATGTTGAAGATTGACTGGAGATCCCAACATCATTCTGTATTTCCGTTTTCCAATTGTTCTCCTTTGCACTTGAGCCAGCACGAACATCACAAGTTTTTGTCAAATCTGATGATTCATGTTATTTCAGCATGATTTGGAAATATTCCAGAGAGCACCTAGTCTACAGACGCTCCATGGGTGAACATAGCAAGAATGGAGCATAACAAAGACTAACAATTTCTGATATTTACACGTCAGAGAAACAACTTTACACTCAAGTTGTTATACTGTAACAGATTATATGGTATGTAATGGAAAACTTTGTGTTAAATATGTGTTAAAAAATACAAGCATTTTCACTGTTTCAAGTCTCCCACTGTACGGTTTTGTTTTAAATTAAATTAAATTGGTTTAATCAGTTTGTCCTTGGTGAAATAAATTAACGTGACGGGGGGGGGGTGAATCAGGAAATAAATTGATTTACAATGCTGGATTTGTGAATTATGAAAAATAATAAACGTAGCCTTTAAAAATAATAAACGTTGTGCCTTTAAAGCTCTGGGTCGGTTTCTCTCCTGACACCGTTACCACACACACACACACACACACACACACACACACACACACACACACACACACACACACACACACACACACACACACACCGTATTACTGTAAATGTGAGGTCCTTGTTGGTAAGTACCTTGGCTAAGTAATGCTAACCGAATTAGTGACATAATTATTTGTTAGTGTTTCCACAACAAAAGTTGTACTGGCTTTTAGGTAGGGTGAAATTCTGTTTGTGAGGAGTAACCAAATGTCTTTCGGATTTCTACATTTTTCAGAAGTCGTGACTACGTTCGCTCCTCCAAAAGATAAACACAGAATACACACACGTTTGTTTCAGTATCGTGGTGTGGACACTCGACGGACATAATGGTTACTGTAAGTTAGTGTAATTAATGAAACACCTACATCTAACCCTAACCTTAACATCAAGCCAATCTTTTGATCATTTGGGGTTTCAAATGAAAGACGTAGTTCCTGGAAAAAATGTTTTCCCCAATGGCGCCCAGGAAAAAGTCCCCACAAGGTAAAATATGTCAGATCTTTCTATCCTTGTGGGGACATTTGTGTCACACAAACACAAACACAAACACACACACACACACACACACACACACACACACACACACACACACACACACCAATAAATAATAGATGCGGGCTTTAGCCTGTCCTTATCGGTTTACAGTGGCGGGGAAACACGGAAAATAAAAAGAGTAGATGCCCTGGGGTAACCGCAGAGTGCAAATAAACACTTCAGTTACGGTGTGTTTATTTATAACACGAACCTAGAAGGAACGCCGGGCTTTATTCAGCCTTTCACTCTCTCACTCACCCGTTACTGCTGCTGCAACACCCGCTGTTTATGTCATGTCATCCATAATAAAAGAAAGCAGCACAAACACTGCGCATGAATCATACTTTACCTGTACAGCCCGAGTGAAGAATACACCCGCATCAGAGGCCAGTTTCTTCACATTAAAATCCATGATTGCTAGCAGACATGAGCCGCTTCCGAGCTGCTGCAGTGCCAGTGGATCAGCTCAAACGGTGATGGATGGAGTGAAACAGGATGGCGGAACAGCACCGCTAATCCGCCTTCTCATCCTTTCCATCGGCGATCATCCACACTGCCTGGTTAAAGGGACCAGACCTTGGTCGCGTCCCAAACCGCAAAGCACCCACTTTACTTTACTGTTCACTTAACATCCAAAACTGTTTACCACAGCGCTATACTCCCCAGTATTAAAATGATTAATTCATTCATCTTTAGGGTGTCAGTTCATCTAGGGACCAGTTCATGTCTTTGGATTGTGGGAGGAAAGTCAGAGTACCTGGAGAAAACTCAAACATATGGACACAGGAAGAACATGCAAACATCACGCAGGTGGATTCTGGACCAGGAATCGAACTAGAGAGCTGTGAAGCCACAGCGCTAACTAACCACTGGAGCACCAAGAGGCCCAGAATATAAAATGATCATACCTCATACAATAATTATTCTGCATGCTTGAACCACACAGTGGCTCAGTTGGTAGCACAGCTGGATTCAATTCCAAGGTGGAGCAGCCTGGGTCCTCTGCGTGCGTCTGCGTGGGTTTACTCTGGGTACTCCGGTTTCCTCCTACAGTCAAAAGAGACGTGGGTATAGTGGGTATACTGCACTACCCTTAAACAGGTTTTGGTCACCTCCTGAACCGAAAGAACCCTAAACATTCTGATTATATCCCAGACTTCTTATCACCCTATACTAACGTCAATGCTAATTTACATAGCAACCCTAGATGCAGACTGTTTCAAGGGTGGCATCAGGGACGTAGCACCAAAGTTCTAAAATTCAGTTCTGATTCTCTGTAAAGTCTCTTTTTTTAAATGTTCTCCTCCGTGAAAGCACTTTAATAGTTAACCCACATTACACTGTTCTCTGTGTAAGTGTAACATACTTACTTTTGGTCCTGTGTTTTCCTAAAACATTTAAATCAGCACATGGTGGAGTATAACTAACCAAATCCATATATAACATACATAACAAAACAATAGTAAAGCTGTAAGCTACAATTTGGATTTATTAAAGATTAAATACGGAACATCAGCTAAACAAGACAAAACATGTAACATAAGACTGACGTAACACATCTGCATGTTACTTTTTATTTTGCAGTATAGCAGGCATTTGTAATATTTTCCAATGGATGTTCACATTGTTTAAACCAAACCGATTTTAAAGCTGAGCAGTTATCTTTGGAATCATCTAGCTGTTTCACATGGCACTTTAATATGTGAATATATAAATATTAGGGATGTTCCCAAATGTTCTATATGTGTCAGATCACGTACACTGTCAAAGTTTCTCATTTTAAAGGATTGAGACCTACTGGAATTTGGTCACTGTTCCAGATTTTTTTTCTCTCTTCTCTCTGTCTGGTTTCATATGTCAATTATGCACTATGCTTTTAACATTTATACGTTGGTACCATATTTTGGACATGCTGACTGCGTAGTACTGACCAGCAAAACAGATAGTGTCATGGCATTCCTGTGGTCATTACTTTTCTAAATGTGAGCCAGTTGTACTTTGACCAATTATAGTAAAGTAACAAAAAAAAACACTGGAAGGTGCAGTGCAATGCTGATCTTAATAATTGTTTTACAAAATTATTTCAGTATTAATGTTACAGTATTGGTTTACTGTAATGGTGCTATATAAGGTAAAAATTTGTGGTTGATTTAATTTCACAGATAATGTTCAGTTGAGTGGGTACCCATTATTAATTAGAGCCAAGCGTTCTTTTTACAGTAAAGAATCAACTGTACTTTTTCTTGGATAGGGATGGTGGATGGAAACTCCCGTAAGGAACAAACTCAAATAGAACTTATTTGCATAATGCATAGATTTACATATGCTGTAAAACATAAAAATTGAATTTCGCATGTGCAAAAATGTACGCGTTTCATACAGTATATGATCCACCAGTATTTTGTATAAGATCTCATAACCTAAATGGGCTCTTAAATGTGCCACGTTAACAATATTTAACATTAGGATACCAACAGAAGATCCTTGGGCAGGGGTGCCCAAACTTTTGCATGGAATTATACCTGGGCTCGGTTTATTAATGGCTTAATGTGTGAAGTAATTATGTAAATATAATTAAATATTGTTTAACATTTAACTAAGCCTTCTATCTTTTGCCTCGATTCAAAATGTAGGCTTTTCTTACACCAAATACTGTTGAATTTAACTATATGCATTTTTACTGTGGTCAAAAAATAAACCATCAGACTTGACCTGTTCCCTTTCTAATGGGATTCTGATTTAAATCACAATTCAGTAGCAGTTTAGAACATCAAGACTGATGGTAAAAGGCCAACACGGGCACCAATTGTTTTTTTTTTTTCATGGTTGCTCATGTATGAACCTGTTTTTATATAGTGCACGTCAGCATATCACATTTTACAGTAATTATTCTCCCCACCCATTACAGATTTACTTTGTGTGGTCCACTGCCCACTGGCACAGTCTTTGACAGTAAGTTGAAGGACTGACGGTGGAGAACGACTGACCAGGATATCTCAGTCTCTTCCACAGGTGCTCAAGCCTCTTCTTGAAGCCATAGACTGTGAAGATATCAATGAGGCCTATGAAATAGCGCTGCTCAGGCCCATCGATCACGTGGATCGGATTTTTGAAATTGGGCAGCAGCCGTCGGTTTTGTGCCTGAAACTCCTGCAACTCTGATTCTGCTCCATCTATAGAAGACCACATGCTTTGTTGCCCATATTCACAGTCGAACGGCTCGATGGTGTGATGTGATGTCTCCGAATCCATTTCTGTGCTCTGGTGGGCTGAGGCTTCCTCAGGTACCACTCCTGGAACAGCAGCACTAGAGCCTGGGTGTATTGACCTAAGACAGAAGAAACGAAAAACAGTCAAAACAGTGAAACGATTACAGGATTACATTAAAAAAAAAAAAAATTCAGGCCTTATTGTTTCGTTCATATGGACTAAGATTCTACTCTTAGACTAACCAATAGAGGGCGCCATGACAAAAGTAATAAATAATGAAGAGGAAAAAAAATTAATATATCAAAATTTACACATTTAAGTCTCGGAAAACGATTTTTGAATGACAGCCCTTCCATGAAGCTTTGTGAATCTAACAATGTGCAGGTTTTTCTGAGACTGGGTCAAAGAGGTCATCATGCAATTCATTCAAATCACTAAACATCCACTTGTGACCATTGTTCTTCTTCACTTACGCATACTGCTCCGAAAATAAACACACAGGGTAGTCATGGAGCCTACTTTTAACTGTTTCCATATTATGTATTTCCAAAAACCAAGGTGCCAGAATACGTTTGACACCTCTGTCATGAGCAGTATTGCTTCCAGTTCATCCATCAGTGTCAGTAATCAGCCTCTAATTGCAAACACTGTGCTCGGATGAAGTGTGTGCTCACTTCTTAGTACGCATGATGAGCGAGGCAAAAGTGAGGCTTGAGTTGCGCTCATCCTGGTGCAGGGGCTGATGGGCCAGCAGGAGGCTGTAGTCCAGCACGTTCAATCCCCGTAGGAAAGCCGTGTCGATTTGCACCTGACGAAGCAACCAGGACCTCTGCTGGCCTGTCTCACACACATACGCAAACCAAAAAAGGAAACTTGTGAATAAAATCATAAAAGGACAGTGAAAAGTACAGTAAATGTGTGAAAGGTTTGCTTGCCCATAATTACATCACAATTTCCAGTAGCCTGGTGACAAAGATGTAACAAGAGAAACATTGACTTGCCCTTTAGTCTGTTAGCATATCGTATATGATAAAGGAGAAGTACTTTATAACTGAACCTGATGCCAAGGATCAATTAAAACTTCAGGGCTGATTGACTGTAGGATCTTGCATACAGTGAAAGTCCCAAGTAACATTTATGTTTATTAATGTCTAACATAAACTTAAATCAGTAAGCTTTACTTGAAGTAGGGCCTGTCCATACCTAGTGTCATAAACTGGCCCTCGAAATTGAGATCCTTGAGTACAACGATGACCTGGCTTCCCTCAGGTGCCGGGTCTGTCCACCGACTCACCTCACAGCCCTTAATATCATACCTGTAGTGTAGAAAGCAGACATAATTAGTGTGTTCAGTAGCTGGAATAAACATTAAATATTGGTTGCTTTACTAATATACTGTTTGCTTTAAGGGCAGGGATATCCCGAGGTTGTGGTCTAATTAAAAACAATCATATTTACACCTTAACCACTATCAAAACAAATGTACTCTCTTTGTGTAATCAAGGTTCTACACAAGCCAGCCAAGATCTCAACCCAACTAAATCCAACTAATTAGCTGGACAGGGCAAAAAAGTTGTTTAATTGACTTATTGGAAGTGGAAACCTTTAAATGTGTCATATGCAGAGTCACTGGGTTATCAGTCCAACCCAGTTTGTCTATCCAGAAATGTACGCTTTGAATGTGAGTGACAATCAAGTGCTACTGAAATAGAAGAGCTCAATAATTTGCAGGGCATCTACAAACATTTGTTTATATAGTCAAGTCATATGTACACGCACATGCACACGGACACGCATATTAGTATATATATTTAGGACTTTCCAGTTTTTTACAGCATCAGTGAAAAGTCACAGGACGCAGGGTGAGTCAATAGACACAGGACAAGTAGCACGCTGCGACTTTTCGCAAAGGCTGCCAAAACCATTGCTGAGGTTTCTTCGCCTGTATCATCCACAGTCCCATATTTCAGCCACTAACAGACTAAGGTGCAAGGTTATCAGTTATAAACCACTTGGAAAACTAATTAAAAAATTAGAATAAATTATCTGTCTATCCAATAGATTCACGGTCACACTGTCTAGGCATATTTAGGTTACTAGAACTTATATAATTTATCAGGCATAACATATGGCATAAAAACTGTACATTAATAATTGGATTGAAAGACGGATCTTAGTCTCTGGAATTAATGTTTTGTCTTCAGAGAAACTGCATCTGTAAAACCAATAGAAGTAACTGATCAATTAGTAATCATCATCACCTGGCACTGATTCTTCCATCTGGATAGAAGATACTTTGCATCACTATGAAGTACTTCTGCATAGAGAAATCGAGAAATCATATACAATACACACACACATATGTATATGTATATATATTATATATATAGTATTAGTATTACTCCGGATACTCAAACTCAAACATTACACTGAAAACAAAGTATTTACTGTCTTCTGTTGGGGGATCTTGATCCTGTGAACACCTATGATAAAAAAAAAGCAAAAAACAGTTGTAAAAAACAGTTGTCAAATCATTGTATTATTAAAATGTATTAAAAATCCAATGGTTTTAGACTGAGAATACATTTGGGATTTGTAACACTCACCTAAAAACTTAACCAGTAGGGAGTGGGGATATTTCTCAAGGTGTTCCATGTAAATTTTTAGATGCGACAGAAGGAATCGAACCTCTCTTCTGCTCTGTGTCTTCAAGAAGAACTGTTTATCATTCCTGAAATAAGAATATAGATGTGGACATGATATGGCCAAATAGGTATGTAGGCCTAATAGTCCAAATATTTCAGATATAAAGCTTAAATATTCCAACAAGTAATTCATTGAGGCCGATAGAATAATTGCTTTTGTTCAGTTACTATGTGGTTCGACAGATTTGATAACATAAGATTGTGTTCGTCCAACAACATCCTTGTTAGTATCTAAATGATGAATGATGAAGGAGGAAATTTACATACTTAATCTATATTTTAATGACTATTTTAATTGAATCCAGTAAGTTAATTACAGCATTGTTTGTTTACCTCCATAACCCAGAGATCAGTCTATACACGGGCAAGATACATCTAACTAATATTAAAAATGTTCAGTGTTAGGTAGTTCAGTATTTTGCAACATTAGACTTGCTTTGTAAAACAATTGGGAACTCTATGAATGTTTGTATTTTATTCAGAGAAGCAGAGTAGCTTTGGCTCCACTAGTCCTGATTTAAGCTGACACATTACAAGCTGGTGACCACAGACTGCTGAGAAACACTTACATAAATACTGAGTAGAGCTGCTGCAGGACAGGAGGTGGCTTTAAGGACAGTCTGAGAATACGCACAAAATGGGGAAAGAAAGTAGCCAACGAATAAGGCAACTTTACAGTAGATTCACCAAATTAAAATGTTCACATATTCCAGATTGGTAATTATTCAGCATACTGCCAGATTTATTCAAGCATCTTCCATGGCCTTTTAAATCATTAGAAATCTTAACAACTTCACCACTTAGAGTGTTCTAGAGAAATTGGGCAGACATAGTACTTAATTGCTCCTTGATATTATATTACTAATGGGTTCCAGTCATTTGCACACACATTATCCATAGAGAAACCAATAAACGATCTGACTTTGGTCATCTAAATCACTGCTTGAGGTTAGTTTGCTGGCCACAGGAGCTACTTCCCATGAATCCTGTATTCTGATGCTTGTGGCATTCCCAAAAAAGGTGGTTTGTTTTTATGTAGTCAAATAATGTGATATATATATTACCTATTATATACGTGTAAAGTTATTTGCTTATTTGGACCAAAATCAGACCAAAGAACGTGAGAGCGAATAAGAAAAAGAAGCCACAAGTCGCCACCTAGCGGATGCAAAGCAAGTCAGCGATATATGGGGGGATTTTTGGGATCCCCGGGAGAATTGATGCTTTTATCAAAGGTCAGGAAATCCGAAAAGTTGTGTTGATAAGAGCAAAACCAGCGGGAGGTGACCACGCCCAC
>JAUZST010010047.1:0-12629 GCA_034779995.1 Parotocinclus haroldoi | reverse complement strand
ATAATACTGTAAAAAACAAGTTCTTACTCAATTCCAGTCAACGTTTGAAGAACTTATCCAGTGGGATCTGACGCCTTTTCTTGACAGACTGCACTTGAACAAAATCAAGAAAGTGGTGGGCGTGGTCACCTCCCGCTGGTTTTGCTCTTGCCAACACAATTTTTTGGATTTCCTGACCTTTGATAAAAGAATATATTCTCCCAGGGATCACAAAAATCCTCCCATATCTCGCTGATCAGCTTTGTGGTGACTTGTGGCTTCTTTTTCTTATTCACTCTCATGTTCTTTGGTCCAAATAAGTGAATGACATTACACGTATATAATAGGATTTGTTTCGGTACTTTAGGATTTGGTCCGAATAAATGGCTGGTCCCATTAACCGGATTCGACTGTATTATGCTTTTTGTGATAGGCCCTAGTTTAAAGAATGCATCAATAAGTGTAGCTGCTGGGAGATTTGAAAACAGATTTTAGAGTATGAACATGGAGGGGCCAAAAAAAGTGACGTTTAGACAGTGAGTATTTCTCAGAGAGCAGCTAAATGATATATATAATCAATATATAAGTCTTTCAAGGTGGGAAATTAAGAGAATACCAAAGTTATCACATTTCGGAGCCTGAAATTGAGAAAAATGAATTTAAAATGCTGAAAGCACTACGAATAGACACTGAAAGGTCAGAGAAAAAATATTGTTCTTCGCATAAAGGGACACTATAGTCATGTCGGTTATACAATAATTTGGCTTAAATTAAGTTATTTTATTATTTCTTTCCCCCCAGATCAAATAGAGAAGAAAAGTACAGACTCATCAAAAATAAATAAGCAAAACAAATATACATTTAAAACTTGCACGTCCTCTGGCTTTTAGAATGATGTCCTAAATCCTTTGAGATGGACTCAAACAAGCAAAAACAATATTTAACATTAAACTGGTTCTGGTCTAGAACGGCAGTTGACAGTGCAGATTCAGCAGATCCAACTGGGACACCAATTAAAAAAAACCCGTGAAAAATATTGCTCAAGACTTAAGTCGACCCGTAACAAATATTAGCGGGGCAACTCTGATGTGGAAATATATCATTTCACTTTGCTTTGTGATACGTTACAAGTACGTAAGCGCATAAGTACAGAGCTGCTATTGCTGGAGAATACCTTAAATATTTGAGTTAATATATCAATTAATACATGCCCAGTTTACATAAAACATGTTGGTATATGTTGAAATGGCCCCAGGTTTGCAAAAAACAGATCGAGCATGCTTGAGCAATGAAATACAAGTGATTTTTTTCTACAATGTTTTAACATAATATACATTATTGTATTTGTTTAGTTTGCCGTTGTTTTTCCCCTTAAATTCCGTCACTTTCCTTTTTTTAAACCACAGAACTTTTCTGGTTGTTACCCATTTTACAACTGGAACGATGACAGACAAAAATGGCAAATAAATGTTGTGTGTTCATGTTGCACATTGCTGCATATTAATTGATACATGACTCCTATATATAAATAGATATTTTAATCTTTTGTTCATACAGATGTCGTGATGCGTCTTACATCAATATATCAAGTACGACAGAATCACAGTATTGTGACATCATCATCATCATAAGCAATGTAACATATATCATCATATCATGGGGAATCCTGTGATTTCCACTCTTCATACCAAATATACTGCTCACAAAATTGACTGTCCTTTAAATACATATCCCCTAATTTTTATGAGCAGTGTACATATCCACCAGTAGCATCAGAATTTTTTGTATCAGGGTTGCAACTCCTCTAGAACTACAAGAAGACAAAAATCCTAAAGAAGTAAAATGTTTAAGTACCGGTATGTGATGTTCTCCCTCTGCCCTAATCTCGCTGTTAGTGTTTTCCCAAACCAAACACTCTCACCATTACAAACTAATTTCATCCTAAACAATTGAACCAAGCAATAATATTTAACATCTCACTGCAATTGCTCAATTAAAATATGTGCAAGTTATGTGCACAATTTAAAAAGATCAACCTATATGACAAGCAAGGTCTTCTGGATTCAGTCGCGTAAATACCAAAAGAACAGGAACAAGAACAGCTTCTTAACAGTTATGTTCACAAAGTCTTTGGCAGCCATTTCTAAGGATGTAAGAGTTACAACCCTATATAACCTAAAGCAGTACATGTCAAACACCGATTTGTCATGCTCTGCCACAATAGAAAGACAAAATCTTACGTCACAATGCGCTACATCATAATCACCAGGAAAGCTGCTTCCAAAAAGGAAGAAATGTGCATTCATTTCCCTAAAGGAATTTTCTCAAAATAGCACATCAGTTTTCCAATACTAACATACACGAACGCTACATTAGCCACTAGAACCCACTGCTTTGACAAATCAGCACATAGATATAATGGTCAAGTGACTGGCCTGGTCTGTAATGGCCTGTAAACAAATACATGTACAAGAGTTTTCCTGGATACAAGTCCATCACTGTTATTTCTATTTCTTTCAAGAAGTCATTCTTACATTCAAGGGATTTTCATCTGCAGTACACTGAGCACCAAATAAATGTTTTAGTTACTTTCAACCATGACTTTTATATACTGAGAGCTAGACACTGAAGAGAGAAGTGAGCCTACATAAACTTAATGGTTTCAATTTTATCATTAGTAACTGTAAAGTCCATGTCTGTCAATTATGAATTTGGCTGGTTTTCCTTGGTTAACATTTGCAAAGATGTTCCAATCTAATGTAATTTTTATCAAATGAACAGAAAGTATGTACACTGTGCAAATGGCTTTCTAACATCTCCATTTTATCTTGTCAGCCATTACTTTACAAAGCTAGTTTGCAAGGAGGAGTATTGTGAGTGCAGGTGAAATAGTGCAGACATAATACAGTCGAATCCAGTTAATGGGACCAGCCACTTATTCGGACCAAATATTAAAGCACCGAAACAAATCCTATTATAAACGTGTAACGTTATTCGCTTATTTGGACCAAAAGTCTGCTTAATCGGACCAAGGAACATGAGAGGGAATAAGGAAAAGAAGCCACAAGTCCCAACCTAGCCACTGCTAAGCAGATTAACAAGATATGGGAGGATTTTTGGGATCCAAGGGAGAATTTATTCTTTTATTAAAGGTCAGGAAATCTAAAAAGTTGTGTTGACAAGAGCAAAACCAGCGGCAGGTGACCACGCCCACCACTTTCTTGATTTTGTTCAAGTGCAGTCCATCAAGAAAAGGTGTCAGATCCCACTGGATAAGTTCTTCAAACGTTAACTGGAATTTAGTAAGAACTTGTTTTTTTACAGTATTATTACTTCACATGCTGAGTATCTATACATTGTGTTGTAGATGGTTTCGAAAAACTTGGTTGCAAATGTATTTTTCAATAAACAAAGTTGGTAAGCAACCGTAGTTCTTGTTTGTACGTTCGCTATACGTGTTAATCACACAATAAAGGTTTAATAAACATTTAATATGTTACATAAATTATAACACGTCCCGTCTTGTAACATTGGGCATGTTTGTTTAATCAGACCAGCCGGTTATTAGGACCAAAACGATCCCGTCCTGATGTGGTCCGTTTAACTGGACTCAACTGTATATACAAAATCAACTGCAAAAACACCTTGCTTGTATCTTCATGAGGCAGAACTCACGGTCTGACCTTCTGCTTCCCCAGTTCAGTTCCGTACCATCACACCCATCGCTTTTTATTCCATAACAATCACGCCACAAAGTTGTTACCAGTGAAAACAGATGCCTTAGTTGGTGAGGCTACCTCAATAAATTGCAAACCTTTACTGCAGTCTGCATGTGAGGACCTCGAACACCCTCTTGACAATACCCCAACTACACTAAACTCAATGTGAAGTTTTTAATACACTTCGTTTCAAACTGAAGTGTGATTAATGTAATTCAAATCTCGGTTGTGTCTTAACAGGCAGTCATTAGAGCGCTGAAATCATTTTCTGTAAGAGATCATCATGACAGGAATAGCCATGACATCAACACATCATGGATTAATAGAAGGTCACAGTATTTTGTATTGTGCTCTGAGCATGAGCATTCCATACAGCTGACATTCATCGCTTTTATATTATTTACGTCCAGGCCAATAAAACAAAATAACTCTGCAAGCCTTGTGTCCATATGCAGCTATGCCAGAATGTTCCCTCTTACATGTACATTTGTCGTTTAGCAGATGCCCTAAACCAGAGCACCTTATATCTGTGAAGCTCCACATCTACAAAGCTAAAAACATTTCGCTAACATTAACTTGGCTTAAACGTTTAAGAAACTGGATGTGCTTGGCGAAAAACAATATAAGAACCTGCTTAAGCAGTCAAAAAATAACAATAAGGGCACTAATAAAAGTAGTGGCTTTTTTGGTGGGGTCACACTTATGAAGGGCGAGGTTATATAGTTGAATAAAACCACTATACAGTGTAGGCATTGCATTGGTGCTCACTCTCTCTACTTTGATATACATTCATATAGTCTCTTATTAGTATTTATGCTATGCTGCTGTACATTTGTACTACATTTACGACATTCAGCAGACGCCCTTATCCAGGGCGACTTACAATTGATACAGTTTTACAATCCAAGCAATTGTGGGTTACGGGTCTTGCTTAAACTGTGGCAGCGGTAGGATTTGATCCCTGGACCTTCTGGTCCAGAGTCCAGTACCTTAATCGCTAGGCTACCACAGTCCCAGTACTAGTAGCAACATTATTTACTACATCCCACTGTGGCAGCACAATGGCTCGATGGGTAGTACTGCAGTACTACTACTACTTGCCTCACAGTAAAATAGTCCTGGATTTCATCCCAGAGTGCAGAAGCCTGGGTTTCTTCTATGGGAGTCTGTCCCATGTCCACATGGGTTTACTCCAGGTGGACTGGTTTCCTCCCACAGTCCAAAGACATGCATTAGGTTAACTGATTATACTAAACTGACCCTGGCCTGAGTCTGTGTGTGTGTGTGTGTGTGTGTGTGTGTGTGTGTGTGTGTGTGTGTGTGTGTATGTATATGTATATGTATATATGTGTGTGTGTATGTGACTAGCTTTGATATAACCTTGAGTGCTGAAGTAAGCTTGTGTGGCCTTAAATTCTAAAGAGCGACGTTAAATAAACAAACTTCACATTCTATACTACCACTGCTCACAAAACATTGAGGATATTTCATTGTGAATATTTCATATTTCATTTGAAATATCCCCTAACTTTTGTCAGCAGTATGTATTACACTTATACTATGCTCACGCTATGTCTTGCACTGTGCTTGAGCACAATTGTCCGCACCTGTGCTCACATTGTTATGGACATACGTGTCATTAAGATGAGACTTTCTGTAGTGGAGCAGTATGTGCCTGGACTTCACATCTGTATTTTGCCTCTCATGTGCCTTTTTTGGCTACCACTGGTGTATGTATAATAATGAGAATTTTTACAAAGGCAGCTGACATGGTATTCCGTGCATACCTGTAAGTGAGCACGGTTTAATACACCAAGGAAGAGCACATTATAATCACCCCAATCAAACTACTACATTGTAACTCACCAGTGATATTATTAGGTAGAGCTGTTCAAATGCTCTTTAATATCCAATAGCTCGTCAAGACAACCTGCTTAGGTTTAAACCGACCATCAGAATGGAAAAGCAGTTTTTAGTGACTTTGTATGTGGCATGGGTTGTTGGTGCTAAAAGGGCTGGTCTGAGTATTTCAGAAACTTCTGGGATTCTCACAGTCATGTCTAAGATTTAAAGCAAACGGTCCAAAAGCATTGAATGAATGGCAGTTCTGTAGCCAAAAAGTCCTTGTTGACTTCAGTCCTCAGAGAAGAAGTTTCAGATTGTTACCAGCTGATTGAAAGGCAACAGCAACTCAAATAACCACTCGTTACAACTAAGGCATGAGCATCTCTGAACTCACAACATGTCAAACAAATGGCCTATACCAGCAGGAGACCTCACCAGCTATCAGCTAAGAACAGGCACCTGAGGCTAAAATTCAAATGCGCTGGCCAAAATTAGACAACAGAAAATTGCAGAAAAAAAACACATTTCCTTATCTGAAATCTGTCAGAAGTCTAATTTCTGCTATGGTATTTACATCATAATGTCACAACTTGGCATAACAACAATGAAAGCATAGATCCATCTTGTATCATCAGCTCAGGCTGTAATGGTGTGGGGGATACTTTCTTGGCACACTTTGGGCCCCTTAGTTTAAAAAAAATATTGTTGCTGACAATGTTCATCCTTTTACAACCAGGGTATTCTTATTGTGTGATAGTCCAGCAGGATAACATGCCATGTAACAACGGTCATAACACCTCAAGCCGGTGCCGTGAACATGATAAAAGTTCACTGTACTCAATTGGCCTCCACAGTCATCAGATCTCAAGCCAATAGAGTACCTTTAGGATGTTAAGCCAACAAAACTGCAGCAATGTGTGCCAAAATCGCAGAGGAACATTTCCAGCACCATGAAGAATCTAAGCCATGATTAATTAAGGCAGATCTGAAGACATAACAGGTTCCAACCTGGTACCAGCACACAGGCCAGTAAATGTGTGAGTCTTTAATGCCCAATCCTGAATCTCAGCTATGTTCTCAAGTCCCATCTGTTTTCCCTGGTGTTTGGTATTATTTGTTCTTGTGCCCAGCTTTATGTCATAGAGTTTATTGTTTGTTTTTTTTTTTAATTCCATGCTGTAGTCCATCTGTTCGTGATGTAGGAGTTTACGGCTGTTTAAAGATCTGTTTTTGGTCTTCAGACTCAGGGCTTTCCTTGCTGTAGCGTCTGATTTCTCATTTCCCCTCAAGTCCAAATGTTCAGCAACCATGAAGACGGTTATTTATTTTCCAAAGGTGATTACACCTCCTGAAAACTTATTTTCCCAATCTAAACGAGAATAAAAAAATCAGATCGTACTCACTAATGTTCGTATATTGAGGAATTTGGGGTACAAACAGACAACTTAAACTGTCCCACACAACGACTCCTCGTGCTAACGTTCATGCGTTACATGTGGACGGTTAAATCACACCGAACCAAACCAAATACACCGTCCAAACACAAACGATTAATAGTCAGGAACTGATCTTTTGTAAAGTAGTATGCTGTCTGGGCTACAACTAGCTCTCTAGCTAACTTGCTAACCTGTTTAGCTCGGTTGCATACCAACAATTCAGGCCATGTTAGCTAAGGCTGAGAATCAAATCCAAAGAGTCGATTCTTTCATGTTTCGTACCCATGGCAGGTTCAAAGCTTCAGAATCGATTCTGTCACACATTCATGGCGATTCACATCTAGACACAGTTCAACAGAAAAAACAAGCAAACAAAAATAAAGGATCAAATTCATAATTGGCCTTGTGATAGGTGAGACTCTCGATGTAAAACTTTAGTGTACAGACACAGAGTGGGTTAAGTCTAGCCGTTGAACAAACATTGCTTGGTTGGAAGGACATTCTTCAACTAGGTGAAGAACACAGACTGCTCAAAGAAAGTAATCTTACGTCCCCAGTGGTTAAAAAATACTAAAACATCGTGCAACAATGCTATCACGTAAAGGTCGTTTTAAAACGTCTAGTAACATTACAGTTTGTTCACGAGTATGAATTCCCAACATCTGGAATCGGATTCAGATTCGACTCTGAACCTAAGGATCCGAACGTACCTAATGTTAGCCATGGCGAGATAACGACAGCTAAACAAACTGACAGAGCTAACGTTAGCTAGCGCTCAAGCTAACAGCCGATTTAACGAGTAACACACAGCAACTTACCTCGAAAATACCACAAATATGGGGCTCCGTTCCAACTTCTGTTTGCAAACTCTGGACAATTTCCAAAAAATGTTTCTCCTTTTTTTCTTCTTTAAAAAAAAGCAAACAGGTCAGACTTCACATGAGAGCTGATAATTCCGTCCTCGGTGTTTTACTGCCCTGGTAGCGAGAATACTTTGGCATGTTTAAGGCCAACTTTTTGTGTCCGTGAACAGCTTATCGACTTAATAGCGCGAACATTCAGCCCGTTAGATAAAGAACCGATTTTTGTCTTGTAATAAGCGAGACTACACAAAATAATATAATCTTTTCTTCCATAGACTGGGCCAAGCTCCTCTCCAGGTTACAGTCTTGGTGAAGGGGCGGGACTTTATGTTGAGAGCCACTGAATGGCGGAACCGCTACAAATGATACTCACTGGTTGGTTTATATCGCTGACAATTAGGTCCGCCTATGGCCAATCACGTGATGTTATTGGTTAAAACTCAGGCAGTATTTGAACTGACATGATGCATACTCCATGCCAGTACAATACACTCATCGGTCACCTTATTAGGTACACCTACCGCGTAGATGCAGCAAGGTACTGGAAACATTCAGGGTTTTTGGTACATATAGACATGATATCTTAGTTCAGTTGGTTGTAAGGGGGCCAAAGCGTGGCCATAAAATATCCCTCATACCATTACACCACCAGCAGTCTGAACCGATACAAGGCACGAGCAATGCTTCATGTTGTTTATGCCGAATATATCAGCAGAAATCATTACTCTTCATACTGTATATAACAGGCAATTGCTATAAAACGGCTTCCTCCGGAACTTAATTAAAACACAACCACAAAATGTTTCCCAAAGGGTCTATATTACTTCTTATTCTTGGTGAAATTCAATATTTTTGCAAATCAAGTATTAAAATGTCTTACTAAAATACTCCACTGTTCATTCATTAAACTCAAATTCCTTCTCATGTACAGTGCCCTGTAGTGTGCAACTTCACTTTTTGAAAATACCAACAAAGTGTTTTGCACAGAAGTATCTTCTGTGTTTATTGGCCAGTGCACTTTTAGTGTGCCAGGCGCCCATGGGTCTTCTTTGTAATTATTTGATGTTTACATCTCAAAGGAGCGAAACCTTGTAATCAGCTGTCAGGCAACTAATCAGGAATCAGGCACATGACTGACACCTGCAGCTTCAATAAATCGGCAAGAGTAAGACTTTACACCATACAGTATTTGCAGTTTGCAAACATGAACTAAACAGCTTTGTATTATACCAGACAAAGAACACTCATACTGGAACAATTTAGTGTGGCCAGCTGATCTACTGTATGTCTTTGGAATGTGTACTCAGAGTAAACTCGGCAGACACAGGGATGCGAACACAGTATGCAAACTTCACATAGGCAATTTCATAGTTGAGATTGAAACAGAAATCTCTGGAGCTGTCCTGCCCACAGTTCCATGGATACAGTAGTTGGATGTATTGGCAATCAGGATCAAAAGATACATTTTAATTTGCAAATAACTCATTCAGGTGGAAGTATATATATTAGTTATTTGCTAATGTAATAATTATGTGATGTCTGAATTTATATTATAGCAATAATAATAATAATAATTATTATTATTATTATTATTATTTATTTATATAGCGCTTTTTACAATGTTGCATTGTCTCAAACAGCTTTACAATATTATATTATCCTATATAGGCCAATCCCAAATTGAGCAAGCCTAGGGCAACAGTGCAAAGGAACAAATGCCTGAGTATAGAAGGAAGAAACATATAAGCCACTACATTGATGTTATCATATTTTATCACATTTATTGCTCGTTTTTAAACATAACTTGTGACATGGTGCATAATTCCACTAAAAGTGTCCGTTTAGGTTTGAATAAACTGTAGACATGGGGAAATGTTCTTTGTCAGCAACAAATGCCAGACAAAACATAGATACTAGCAGATACTGTAGATTTAGTTGGCATGATTTTGGGAGCAAATTGCAATTTATATAACCTTCCAACAAGGAAGTTGGGGTTCCTTGCTCAAGAGCCCAACAGTGGCAGCATCTCCTGGTCCAAAGTGTAGTGCCTTAACCTAGGCACCACCATAGTCCACAGTCCTGACTATGCCATAACACTGAGATGTTCTTTAGTGCTTATCAGTGGCTGTAGTGACTGCAGGTAAGATGCACTCCCACCTGTACAATTGAATGTGCTTGTTACTGCTCATGCCTGAAAGAATGGCTTGATATGGTACTTGTTGCCTGCGCTTAAGGCTGATTCCCTCCGTTACATAAAAAGAAGCTACTTAGGATGGTCTTGTCCACACTGCAGATGTTCTTGCAATTCAACTGTTATAACACATTCCAGGTAAAGTACAATAAGTAATGCATTCTGAGATGCCATTCTAAATACCTCAAGTGATTTGCCTGTTTGTATCCAATGTATACTGTAGCCCATGCTATTTTGGAGATGCTAGAGCAGACATTTCTAGAACCAGCTGTCATGCCTCATTCAAAGTCACAAAGGTCAGTTGTTTTGTCCATTCCAAGGACTAATTTAATACTAAATTATGTTAGAAATGTTGGTGTGCCTGATTCATACCATGCATTGCAGTTACATGACTGGTTCATTGAGTTCTGCCTATAAAATAGCAACCTAGTGTAAATAATTGCACTTTTTTAAGCACCATAGCACTGCACCGAATAACAACAGCAACATGTCTTTGCATCATTTTGCAATTACCCCACCCAAACCATCTAGCCTAAATATAGAATGACTAACTGAAATTCCTTGATGATTGTAAGAAAAGACACTAAGTGGTATATAATATGATATAGATAATTATTGGTTTTCTACATTGTGGTTTGTAGAATGTAACCTTTCTATCTATTGATTAAGGGATATAGTTCCTACAAGGAAATGTTATATTTCTCCTTATATGCAAACACACGTGGTGGAAAAGATCATTTGAAAGTAATAACATTTTGTATGTCCAATTTGATCCCTATAGAAAGATCATGTTATACAACATATTGAATACACTTAATATAAATTGTTGGAAAAAATTAAATTTAATAATAATTAATAAATTAATAAATTATTCATCCATTATCTTCCACTTAATCCACCCAGGGTCATGGGCCAAATAAAAGTGCTTAATAAGACAAGTGGAGACATAACATGGTCACTTAGACTGAAAAGAACGACAATAATGTGGATGGGGCGCCAATTCATCGTAGGGAACACAGTTATGCACACAGTCACACACTAAGGGCCACTTTAGAGACACCGATTTACCCAACCTGACATGCCTTTGGAATGTGGGAGGAAACCGGAGTACCCAGAGTAAACCCACACAGACACACGGAGGACATGCAGACTCCACACAGAAAGAACCCAGGCAGCTCCAGCCTGGGACTGAATCTGGGACCTTCTTGCTGTGAGGCAGCGGTGCTGCCAAAGTAAATTAATAAATAAATAATTCTCTTGCAAATGTTCGATAGTATCAAAACTTCACCATTACTAGTTGTATTAATTAAATCATATAAAATACTTGTGATGCATTCATATTACCACACTTTCTGAAGGTAGTATACACATATACATTTAAATACACTGCTCACAAAATTAGGGGATATTACATTATTATTATTATTATAATATTACATTGTATATTATAGGTGCCAATTGTGTATCTGTAGTTTGCAGTAATACCACAGATACTGCAAAATAACAGTGTTTTTTTAAATAACCATTGTGTTTATTTTATTTTCAGAATAACAAATCAGCATTAGACAATGAACATAAAATCATTTTTTTCATTCAGCTCAAGGAAAGGTCCAACAAATAATCATATTCTATATATATAATTTTTATAAAGGCAGTAGGTTAAGGAAGCAGCATTTCAGTAGCTCACCACAACTGAACCACAGTTTTGGAAATTTGATCATGTTTCCACCGTAATGACTCAGGTCAGCATGTTGCAAAATGCAAAAAAAAAACATCAAAATTGGCTGTCCAAATCGTGTTTTAATTCACTAGCCAAAAGTCTGGGCTTTAAGTTTAACTTAAAACTGATTGCTGGACAGCACCACCAAGCGGTCCCCATTCGGCTATTGCAGTTTGTCTACCGGCCTTTTACGTGATATCGAACTAATCTTCTCCACAAACACAATGCAAAGCGTTGGACTAAAACAGAACTGTCAACAAAACTCATCTTAGTATTTAGTGTACTGATCACTTATCATGTTGCACTGCAACCCTCTTTTTCACCATCTTACACCAAGCTTTACTTGGATTGGATTGGATCGTTAAATGTACAAATACTCTTTAATACAATCTGTGATTTGGGATTTTGTTATTTATTACGTTTATAGACAGACAGACAGACAGACAGACAGACAGATAGATAGATAGATAGATAGATTGATTGATAGGTTCAGTTTTTTGTCTTTGCACAGCACAGGTACATGACAGTGGAATGGAATATAAATTTGGGTTTATATACAGAGTATATGAGAAATTTGGAAATATATGGAGAATTTAATATAGACCTATTAACACAATATATACAGAATAAATATGTACAGTGACTAGTAGAGCCATGGCAATGATAGTGTATGGTATACAGTGAATCTTTAGTGCTGAGCACAGTGAGAAATTCCCATATATGGCGGGTTAATATTCTGTTTTTTTTATTATTCTTGTAGGATTTTCTGGAATGTATTCCTCTCTTTCCATCTCGATGAATGAATCAATAAAGATAGTAGTGAACATCATGCAGGTTTCCTTTAAGTTTAAGTGTATTTATTTTCTTAACTTTTAT
>JAUZST010010046.1:0-12631 GCA_034779995.1 Parotocinclus haroldoi | reverse complement strand
TCCCATATCTCGCTGACCCGCTTTGTATCCGCTCTAAGTGGCGACTTGTGGCTTCTTTTTCTTATTCGCTCTCATGTAGACACCCAAATAAGCAAATAAAATTACATGTGTGTATATTAGGATTTGTTTTGGTACTTTTAGGATTTGGTCTGAATAAGCAGCTGACTCCATTAACCTTTTTTTTTTTTTTTTATTATTATTTCCCAATAAAAATTAACCGGATTTGACTTCTTTCTTATCGTTAATAATAGATTTCTTATTTCTTTCAATTTTCTGTATTCCATATTTACGCTGTTAAACGACTGGCTGATTTGATCATTGCTTAGTTTGTAAGAATACATCGAGCCGTTTGTCAGCTCACTTTAGTTTGCAATCTAAGGAAATTAACTTGGTGTTTTAATAAATAAAGGCTCCCTTTGTGGTTCCAGAGAGCTTTAAACGAGAGCCTGTTTTGGTAATGGGATGTTGTACATTCACTGGGCTTGATTTCTTAATTCAGATCCACTTAACAATGCTTATGGTTAGAAATTGGATCACGGAAACCTAGCCTATGGAATTCATTTCTGATCCTCTGAACAGGTCACTTTAATAAACTGGGACTTGGATCAGTAAAGTATAAACCACCATTTATGTCAATGTACCCTAGACTTGATCTGTGTCAAATTTAGTGTTTTGTCTCCATTTGTAGTCCGCCTCGCCGGAGATCAGTAAACCTCTTAGCAGGAAGCCCAGCAAAAAAGGTGATCATCTAAACAAGTTTTTGTTCACTCGTGATATCTGGGGGAAAATGGTGATAGTGATGGGTTTGCTTTGGTTTAAACTGGTCAGTTAATTCCCCTTAATGACCGCGTAAGGCTACTGAAGTTTTCTTACAAAATCATGGTCCACAAGTTGTGGTAAACGAGTCTTTGTTAAAACATGAAGCAAAACAATGTATTTGCTAAGTGTGGTGCGCTTTATAGCTTTGGCTTCACCAGTAGTCATTTTTGGGATTTTTTTCTTCTATGATGTGAGACACCAAGCTACAGAATGCATGCCGAGTACCCGAAATATGTTTAGAAGCATTAAAATGGTAATGTGGATTAACATGCTGAAGTTTTCCTTCATTCCGTTCAAACCTGTGCCTGGCAGTCCTGTCACGGTATTGGTTAAGGTGTCACTTGTATAGGCAGTTTTATTCCTCTCTCAGCCTGAAGTATTGTAGCTTGTGCTTGGAGGCAATAAGTTTTAGACAATTTTGAATCATTTTTGGTTCGTTTTAAATCCGTTACTCTAAGTAATATGGGTGTTGCTGTTATAATGCATTTGTTCACTGATAGAATCTGAATATACACACCAAGAAAATAAATAAATTAAAAAAAAATTATATATATATTTATATTTATTTGTAGTTGTTGTTTCAAATGAACTTACTTGATTAGTTGCAAATGGTTGCCGTTCAACCCTAAATATAGTACGTGAGCATTTTTGCGCAAACATAAACCCGCTTTGGTTTGTGATTAATTAACTGCTGTTCTGTCACTCAGGTCAAGTGGGTAACACTCCAGCGGCACAAAGATTGACGGGCCAGATAAAGTCAGACAATGGAAAAAAGGTACAGATCTAGAGTCTTTATGACATGATTCCATTAATAAGCCTCCAACTTGCCACTTTTTTTTTCCTAGAGAAAGAGCAGGAAGAAAATGCAGGCCAGTAACAGCACTGGAAGTCTCAGGTACCTTCAGTCATCTGTCTAGAACCTCTGTTGATTGCTTTTATAATAAAATGCTCACAATTAGGTTTCAAAATGAAATGATAATCTCACTGTTGTCTAGCCCAAATGATTTAAACAGGCTTGCTGGGGCTGTTTGATTACAGGCCAGATATTTTGAACCATAGCTGTGGTGGTTTCATCTTTTCCCTCTTTCCATTGCTCCTGTCATGAACAGCCATTAATTCCAAATAAGCACTTTGAACAGAATGAGAAGGGAATATTACAGAATTCAGATTGTACATTTGTCTCCCTCTCTCCCTCATGCTGTATGTATTTAATACCCGATAAATACCAGACATTTGGACAAACGCGTTCACTAGCCTACCACTAAAATCTGGGTTTGAGTTCTACCAATGCCCTCCGTTCGAAGACTGGCACAAGTGCCGGCGTCTGGGATCAGGAGTGTCACTTGGTACTGCATCTGGCTTCTACGCCCTGGCATGGGCGCATGTTGCTTCTAAATAAGTCGAAGTTGTTAATGTTGCTCGAACGCCTTTCTTGACTACAGAAGCGCCTCGACTGTCGGTGACAAACGAGCTCAGGGTCGTGTATTAAAACTGAGCGACCAAGCTCCACTGTCTGGTGGTAAAATGAGGCAAGTACATCAGCTTTTACTAAAATTAAATAGAAACTTTAATCGGTGAGTAGTTCCTGATCGTAGCAGGGCTTTTGATTCTCTCCTTCAGGCCAACTCGATCTTTCAGTTGCGATCTGTCAGGATTCGCGACGGCAACAATCACCACCTCTCAAGGAGAAGTAAGAACCATCACTGGAGTGGGTTTTATTTCATTTATTTATTTTAATGATTAAAATGCTTCTTCCACAGACCCTACTGTTATCAGATGATAACAAAGACGAAGTCAAACTGGAACTGCTGGATGATCAGGCTCTGTGCCAAATGCAGAAGATTAAGGTTTTTTTTTTTTTTTTTTAAAATAGAAGTGGAACATTGTTTGCTTTAACCTGTTAACTGATCCAGTCTTTTCCCCTCCAGGAGCTGATGGAGTACCTGTGTACCAAGGTTAAAATGAACAACACTCACTGACTGATAGCTTCCATTAAATATTTTAATGTTATATATATATAATAAAAGATTGCTTATACTAAAGTCCTCTTTGGAATAGGTTTTGTTTGCTTTGTGATCTGGTGCTCAATCGTGCTGGAAAAAGCACTTAATATCCACAGATCGTTGGGAGAAGTTGCTCTTGGAGGACGTTTTTAACACCATTCCTTGTTCATGACCGTGTTCTTGGGCAAGAACTCTTCAGTCATGGTTTGATATCTGATGGGGCCTCATTAGTAAAGGGGGCTTTGTCGTAGAAAATAACTTTACCCCTATCCCCATGACCTACAGATTATCTTGGGGTGGTCCTGGTGCTTGCTTGACTTTCTTGAGCACCCTAAAGCCTTCTTCATTGCGACTGAACCACTCTCCTTAAAGTTCTTGCTGATTCCATAAATGGTTGATATCTTAACAGCAAGATCTCTTGATAGAATGTTAACGGAAGACAATTTTAAAAGCAATCGTTACCCTTTTAAAGTAACCAGTCTGATCTTCTAATCAGCATGACGGAGTGATATCAACTTTGTCCTCATTAACCTTTTCTCCTGAGCTAATGAGATTATCACTAAATGATTTTTAGCAGGTAATTTTGTAGGGTTGAAACGCAGTGGCTTGCAATTGGTCTGATTGTTAGATACAGACTTATCCAGAGTCAATACAAAATCACCTTTTTTTAAAAAACTGACGCCGCAAGCTTTATGAAAATGAGCCAGTCTAAAAACCGCAACTGTAGTATGGACGTTAAAAGGAACGCAAGTTTGCTAACTGAATGCCCCACCATTTTCTGGGGCCAGCCTTAATATAATTGTGATTCTGAATATTGCTTTGACCATAAATCACTGGTAGTGGAAAATGGTTTTTTTTTTTTTTTTTTTGTCGTCAAATATACTGCTAAAAAACCCAAAAGGAACACTTGGTTACATTGTGTTGTTGCCTTTTTTTTGAGCAGTGTATATTCAATGTAATCTACTCTCTACATTCTGTACATCAGATTCTGCTGTTAGGAAAAACAAAATCAATTATTTATTCGGTTAATTATAGAAGCCATTTAAGATGCTCACTTTCTTATACTTGGCCATTCATGATGTCACAGGCATCACTGTTTTCTGAAAAACTTTCAAATGTCTATCTTAATGTATGATGCAGCACGGTTACTTCCTACGAAATTCTTCCTGGCTTTGTGTCTTTGTTGGGGTTCTTCCTTTTGAGGCGATTAAACAGGTTTATTTGCACTAGACCATGAGTTTCAACTTTTTAAATGTTGCTGTCCGGGTAAATGTGAGCTGGATTAGTGAACAGTAGCATCTTGGGCAACAAATACAATGTTTAGTACAACTTTTTTTGCAATCCAACTGTTCTTATTCATGATCTAAAAAAAAACGATCATCCTAGGTACTTTTGAAAAACATGGACAAGGATTGTCAGTTGGTCAAAAAATAACTATGGTGATCATTTAATATTTGAATTTTATTGAGCTGCAATATTAACATAAAACTAAATTAAACATCACCCGTTCAAAACAGCACTGTACAAAACAACCTCGGTAATAATTAAGGGAGAATCATTCAAATTGACTAGCAATAAGGTCTCTCATAAGTGGGTCAGACAAAGGAGAATTCACGGTACTTGTTCCAGACGTTCTTGGTGAGTGACGTTTGTTTGTGGGCTAGTTAATAGGTTGGGTAGTTTATGTAGCTTAGTGAACATGGACGTTTGTTGACAATCGAGTCATATAAGGGTTTTGGTTGGTTGATGCGTGTTAAGCTTGGCTATCATCAGAACTCCAGTTTCCATTTGAACTCGGCCTTGCTGTGCATGGGTGGAAAAGGTATAAAAAAAAAAACCAGAAAACTGTTCTTGTTTCAGGTGAATCTGAAGGATTTTACTGACTCATGTCTTCCTCTTCTGTGCTGACGGCCGGTCGAACACATCCCTCACGCCCCCTGCCTTCTGTTTGAAGAACTTGCTGTTCTGGGCTGTCTCCTGCGCCCAAGCGGAGTCGAATGCCGTAGTGTCCTGATCCACCAAATGTGTGTACTTAGTCCGTCCTGATCGACCAAAGTTCTTGACCTGAGGTAAGGGAAGAAATTGAATTAACCGATTTAAGTTGTGTTTGAGTTAATGTGCGTTTTATACACATGAACTAACATGGGAGCAAATCCCAAACCTGTTCCTCACGCAACTTGCTTGCAGATCTGGATAGAAATATTAGTGTATACGTCACCAAATATCACTACTTTAGTAGGAGTGTGCGATCTTGACACCAAAAAAAAAATTCCCATTTTCCTGGGATTGTATCAATAACAATAATTAAGACGATACACTGCGAACATATAAATGTATTTGTAAAAGTCGTAAATTGTACTAGCTTGCTCATCTTAATAGGATATTTGTTTACTTACTTGATATTTGTTACAACGGTGACGTCGATGGAAATGACAACGAAGGAAATTAATTTGATTGTATTTACTTAAAACCAAAGCATTCAAGTAGAAATGCCATAATCTGCAGCTAAACCTGTCCTTGATTTGCTCATTTCATCTCTGAAGCTCAATTATCTTTGCATTATTTAGTTCGCAAATGAAGTATGTTGGCTGTCCAGCTGACTTAACAGCCACCGATTTCTGACATTTGCCATCTTTTAAGCCACATCCATGTTTTCAAAGCCAAACCACCTCATGTGAGCCATCACCTCAATTACATCTAACCCGGACTGTGAGGCTGGTGCTGTCTCTTTTTTACACATTTTTGCTTTGAACAGTCAGCTGGGTTCGTGCACACTACAGTCTATTGTACCTGGCTGAAACTCTTAAGGCATGTTTTTGACTGCCGTACCGCTTAAGGTCAGTTCACACCTTGCTAAAGCAACAATTAGGATAATATCAGAGACGCCAGGCATCACCCCTAGTCTTAAATACAAATAAGCGCAGTGTTAGTATTAAGAACGAACGGCCGTAACGGCACGTTTCAACCAGGACTGAAACTGAACCCACCTGCATGACTTTGGGTAGAATCGTTTTGTTGAAGTGGTCCTCAAGCGTCGGCGCACTGAAGTCCCTCTTGTACACGTCTTGCTCTTCATCCTGTCAAAAAAAAAAAAAAGGTTGGCCAAACAGGTTAGGTCTGATGTTACGACACGCGTTTCTGATTCGGCTTTGAGCCTCACTCACCATGAAGAAAGCTCCTCTGTGATAATACTTCTGCAGGAACTTGTATTTGCCCACGGTGGCTTTGTTGGTGACGACTTTCCCGTTGACGCGGAGTTCGGCTCTGCGTTCCTCTTCCGTAAGGTTGCGGAACCTCTCGATTTCGGCTCTCTCCTTCTCAATCCTGAGGGGGAAACGCGTGAGATTTGAAACGCCGCCAAACAAAAGAAGGTATGGTTTACTTTTGTTCCGAAGAGTACTTACGCTTCACGGGCCTCTCGGTCCCTCTTGATTCGCTTCAGCTCTCTGACCTTCCAGGCCTCGTACTCTTCTTCCTCGTTTTCGCCGTCCGTGTCCAGGGCGTCCAGAGCGGCCAGCGTGCGCTTGTTCTCCTCAAACTCCTTCTTGGCTTCCTCCTCGACAATCTTTAAAGTGTAGCGGCGTCTCTCCTCTGCGTGCTTCTTGGCCTCTGCTTCCAGCTCTTTCTGTCTCTGCTCTTCGGCCTCTCGTTCAGCCACGGTCACCCTGTCCTTCCTGCCAGGCAGAGTAAGCTTTAGGAAGAGCCCCTAAACACACCGTCTCTGGTGTGTCTTTAATGGGACGTTTGTCAAATGTACTTTTTCATACACATGGGTCCTGGAGTGCCCACCAAACCACAAGGTGTGAAATCGGACAAGTAGTCATTTTTGGGGGTCGCCTATTTCGTAAAACCTGGGAACCTGCTCACAAAAATGAGGGGATGTGTCCAAATGAATAGGAATCTGATCCCACAAAGATCTGCTGGATAATCTGATCCTGTCCATGCTCCATCACCCAGAAGTCCTGGGTGATCATACACCCTACCGATCAGTCAACGTGGGGGCACTCTGGTGCAGTTTAACGTTTCTGTTCACCTGCATTCACATGAATACATCGCTTACTACTCATTCACGATAATTAAGTTTGCATCTCATTTGCGTGATCGAACAACTTTTTATTTGCTGATCTTGTTTATTGAAATAAAATCAAACACTTTTTTTTTTTAATTGCTTCTTATTCATTTTGAAAAATACCCTCATGTTTGTGAGCAGTGCATCTATGCAAAGGGACGTAACAATACAATCCGATTCACAATACAGAGTCCACAGCTTGACTGCCGCACGACTATCGCTTTTACATTTGAGATGATGCAAAACATCTGCCAATTTCCACGTTTATAGACAAACAAAAACAACTTGCCCTCGCAATTTAAAGAAATAACTAGAAAGAAAGAAAAGAAGAAAGTAGACCGAAGAAAAACAAGTGCGTGATAAAAAGAATCTTAAAAAGCAAGTGCCATCACAATCAAACTAAACAAAGCTCACACAGAAGGCAAAATATGCACCTGAGGGTAACGACCGGGCCGGCTGGTGAAATACAATCGCTCGCAATCTGTTTTAGGACTGACAAGCTGACTGCAGTGTTTAGGTCTGAGCCAGGCGTGCAATCATTAAGGCCGACCCAGACGGAGACCACACCCAAGACACGAACCCGGGGGTTCTTTTATACTGCTGTGCTACCTGAGCACATGCCCTTTAGTGGACCTCAGTCTGACCCCGATCGAGCTGCAAGCTTTACGATCACTTGGGTCGTAACGTCACTTACTTGCGGATGAAGACGGGTTTTAATCTTGGTTCAGCTTCATCCTCGCTGTCTGTGTATTCCTCGTATTCAGACTCCGACTCGGAGTCTTCCACCGACTTCCCCTCGTCTTCCACCTCCATTATCTCCGTCTCCTCGTTCTTCCTCTCCTGGGCTCGCTGTCTCATCATCGCTCGCCGCCTCTCGATTTCCTGCACAGGACATCAGCGACGCTTTCAATTGTTTACAAAAAAAACAAAAACGTTTTATAGAACATATTGCTCTTTTAAATACATTAGAAGGTCTTCTCTGGGGCTGCGTCTCATACTACAGATAGGCACCAATTAACCGAGATCCAATCAACGTCCATTTCGTTAAACAACTGAGCTCTTATGAGTAATCTTCTTTTTAAATTCCAGTAGGAAATAAAAATCGGACCTTTAACTCTTGGTTGCTGAGGATCAAATTCTTCTACGTATGTAGAAGTCATGTTCGAACTCTGTTGATGTGGTTAGAGACTAACTGTCCTATTGTAAGTAGTACTCTTTTGTTGTCTACCTGAATCACTACCTGTATTAATCTATACCTGTATAATCTGGTTCACATACAGTTGTGCCCATGTTTCATATGGCTGATCTTCCGTTTTGTTCGTGATGCTCTACTGATGCCTTTTTTTTTTTAAAAAACGTCGGTCAAAACTACGAGGTCCATCGTAACGTCCTCGTAAGAGTTACGGCTATCACACTTTATGCTTACTGTGCCGGACTCCAGCTGAACCGTGTCTGGCTTCTTGTCCTATGCTTGTCTCTACTGAATCAACACTGTCTCACCTCATCATCCACTTCCTCCTCCTCTTCCTCCTCTTCCTCTTCTTCTTCCTCTTCGCTGCTCTCTTCTCGCTCCGGGTGCCAAGTCCCTTCATCTGAATCCTCACTGCTCTCAGCAATCAGCTCAGGTTCAGCGATCTGTCTGTGTCGAGCAAGCCTGAAAAGCAACCCAGACGTCAACGGAGATCTCGGTGCATCACAAATACTTTAAAACGCAACCGTTAAAACTCGCACCTTTCTTCCACATCTTCTGTGACGCGGTTCTTAAGGCGACGAAGGCGAGGGTCAGATACGTCCTCCTCCTCTTCCATTTCCAGCTCCTGTTCAGCCTCCTTGCCCTTTTTGATGAATTGGAAATCCTCTTCCTCCTCATCGGATGACTCCATCGGGGCATAATCTGGCCGCTTTCCAGACACATAGCGCTTCACCTTCACCTTTTCCATAGAAATCTCACCTACAGGAGCGGGCCGTTACAGAGACATATCTAAATATCAGAGTCTGTCTAAAACGCATTTGAATTACTGCAAACGTTAGCGTTGGCCACACTCGGACGGGATTAGGACTACAAGACAGGATGCACTACGCTATGACCTTCCAAGCAGATGTCAGCCCAGCACACTTACACCTGCACCCTGCATTCTACAGGGAACCAAACGATTAACCACACTGTAATTATTTATTTATTCATAACCAGCCTAACCAGCACCAGGTCCATCACAGGATGCCTGCTTATGCGCGCACAGTGGGAGATTTTAGAAACGCCAGTTGACCTAATGCAAGTTTGGAACGCTTGGAGATCTGGAACTGAAACCAACCCAGAGACCGTCCGGAGCTGGGACAGGACCGCTTTAAACACCACGGCGCCCACCTCGTAAGTAATTTAAAGCAAAATAAAAAACAGGAGTGTAACAGGACAACATTATTTTTAAGTAAACAAACTACACATCCCATAATGCTCTGTGGTCAGTATTTGGGCTCAACCATGTGTGTTCAGGCAGGAGGCCGCGAGCTCGGGTCTGTTTACTTTAAGGACCTTAGAGCACCCAAAAAGGGTAGAAACAAGAGTCAACACACAGCTCGGCCCCAAACAGGTCAGTTAGCTTATTAGCTTAGCGAACTGACCTGCTTTATATTTGCCTATTAAAAACGTGTCCTTGTCTAATATGAACAGTGCTGCATTTTGTAACATTTTAAACGCCGTAAGAAAGTACTGTTTACAGCAGCCCAGTAATGTTATGCGTCCTGTAGTTCTATTAGCAAACAGCTAAACGAGCTAAGCTAAGCTAGCTTTAGCACTTACCTTTGTCATTTCGAATGGGCACAGCTCCTGCTGTGGACTGAATAGGCGGCTGTTTAGCGTTTAAAGCGTTTTGTGCAGCCATGATTCAACCGGTTGGTTCAAAATGCGATATTTAAACAGTTTACGAACGAAAGCTCCGCAGGCTGAAAGGCAGCGAGCGTTTCCGCTCTGCTCGGCTGTTTGTGGCGTGTTTACGAACGGCTTTGGCTGCAGCACTGCTCCCGCTGATCAGGAGTGTTAACTGCGCCCTATTCAATACCGTATTACACGTAGTAGAACGAAAACGCACCTGAATATATTGTGTGTACACGAGCCACGGGACTGATACATAAAGGTTACATACATACTGATGTATTAGGGGATATTTACTTAGTTAAATATTCAGAGGACGAGGAAGGCATTCATCTAGAGGCTCCTAAGTGACTTTTAGGCTTTTAGTCTGGCTATATTCAAACCCATTTATTCCCCCACTTGCCTCCACTAACCTCCCATTCTCTCTTTCTCAAAAATAAATAAATACTTGACTAAAAAAATTGGTTATTCTTGTTTAAGTCCTGATTATTGGGAATAGATTGTTACTGATGTCTTAAAGCACTTTTGTAAGTCGCTCTGGATGAGGGCTAAAATAGCGTAAATGTAACTCGAACTAGGTTATAGTTAATTTTGAAATATCCAACACTTTGTGGGCAGTATATATGTAACTTTTATGTATCAGTCCGGTGGCTCGTGAAAACGGAACAAAAAGAAAATGGATGTTAAAAACGAATGGCAAATGAAAAAGGTTTAATGAAACAAAAACACCCCCCTAGGCGCACGTTTTATTAGAGAGGCCTGTCATTCGTCAGTTGGCTGTTACCTGTATGAAAATGAGACTCGTGATCCCAGAGTGCAACAAAAATCAAGCGAGCAAGAAAGAAGTGATCTGTGAATTCGGGTTGGAATGGGACAGTCCAGCTGAGTGAGAGGCGTAGACATCAGTGCTAGGCTAGCCACAGCCAAAACTTCAAAAACCTTTCGCATTTTCTCATGCAATGTACCTACAATAGTATAATCAAGGAAAAACATTCAGAGAAAGTGGATTCTGCAGGGGCAACACAGGTCAGAGGAGGAACATACAGGGAAGAAAATTTACAGCGGATTGCCATGCTTGTGCTGCAACTAAAGCGAATGCACAACTTGATATTTCTCGCACAGGTTGCCTATAAGAGCAGAATTGAGTTCCAGTCTAAGGGATACAGAAAGGCAAGACTCCAGTGGGCAAGACAGTGCAATTGTTGAATCGCTGAACTGTTGATGAATCCAGATTTCAAGCAGCATAGAACAATTATCCCTTATTATCAGGTGTAAACAGGAACCTTTGCATAAGGCTTGTACAGTAAAGTAGGATTTCAGGAGAGCTAAGGGGCTGGAATATTTCCAAATGTAGCTCATCAGTGTAATTCAAAACATCAAATTATAAACATTTACAGTCTTACAATTCAAGCAACTGCAGGTTAAGGACCTTGTTCAGGGATCCAACTGTCCAACGGTGGGATTCGAACCCTGGACCTTCCGGTCCATAGTCCAGTACCTTACCCACTAGGCTACCACAGTCCCATGAACCTTCAGGTTAAGTTCCATGACAACTGATAACAGGTTAGCAGTATAAGCAGTATAAGTATCTGCCTGTAAGAAAACCTAAACCAACCCAAAACTTTCTCATTTCTAATTCATTTATCATAAACATACTCAATTTATGTTATGTTTATTCAGCAAAACCAATATACAGAAAATGATCCATAAATATTACGTTAAATGAAACACCGAAAACCTTAATATAAAGAAGCACATTCAATCCTCGTAAACAGAAACGTAGTGATCCTTCAGAGTCACAAGTCCACGTTTCTCTCTCTGAAGAGCTGCAGCAGTTTCTCCTCGAGTGCAGCATTGGTTCCCTGAAGCCCTTTTACCACCTGTGCCGCCCACACAAAGTACTCCTGAACACGTTCTGCTGTCCAACCTGCCAATAAACAGAAGGTGATGGTTGTAAGCACAGTCTGGATGTCTGATCCATATCACAGAAATGATCTCGACAGCGAGAGACGGTAACGCACCAACAGGTGTGCAGCGATTCAGATCTCGCAGGTTATACAGCTTATCAGCCAGCTTGACCAGTTTAGCCTGGTGGCTGCAGTGACGTGCATGTTCCACTTGTCTGCGCTTTCTTTCTTGTTTGGGCAGCGTCTTGTCATCGGTCACTTCACTTACAATCCTTGCCACTGTATTTCCAAACCTGGTCTCCAGTTCATCAAAAGTTGTGTCTGTATCTTCTATAGTATCATGAAGCAAGGCTGCCTGAATTGAAAAGACACAGCTTGATGAACAGATAGAATTAGAGATAATCAATAACTTAGGGTTAGGTGGAAAACTCAAACCCAGCGAGGCAAAACCAGAGGTTCAGACACAAAAACCCAAACCCACTGAGGCAAAAATACCGGCAAGCATAACATCACATAAAACCCTACCTAGTGATGCAAATAAATAAACCCTGAGACAAAAGCACAGCAAAGCCAAACTAGAGAGTGAATTTGAATCAGAATTTGAATCAGAATTTAAATCCAGCAATGCACAACAATTAGTGTGAGCAGTATAGGTTCTATGTGACATGATGTGTAAATTAACATTCCGAAACACAGGGACTTACCTGTAGAATTTCAATCTCTGCGATTCCACCTTCATGACTCAGGATCCTCGCTACACCTGGAACAAGCAGCAAAGCAAGTGGGTTTTGGTACCTGTGTGGAATGGTGAGGCGGGTGGGTTTTGGTACCTGTGTGGAATGGTGAGTGGGTTTTGATACCTGTGTGGAATGGTGGGTGGGTTTTGGTACCTGTGTGGAATGGTGGGTGGGTTTTGGTACCTGTGTGGAATGGTGGGTGGGTTTTGGTACCTGTGTGGAATGGT
>JAUZST010010045.1:0-12631 GCA_034779995.1 Parotocinclus haroldoi | reverse complement strand
TAGTTAAATTCAGAATTCCATTGTAGAGTTTTAATAATAAATGGCATAAGCATTAGCATTATGAACACAGGGCGTTATGGAAATTTGGTACGGTATGGTTGTAAAATTTGTAATGTTGTTGGGGCACATTACCTGTGCTTGTCCTTCCAAATCCTGAACCACTTGACCAGGTTCTTAGTACTCTGCAGTCTTGGGTGCAGGCAATACTCCTGACCTTTGAAACGGGACACATTTTCCATGGTGACACTGAAGAGGGAAGAGAGAGAAGCCAGCAAGAAGGGAAAGTGGAGTAAAAAGTAAGCTTTCATCAAAAAACACATTCAGTTGGGTCATACACTGCACCAATAAATACATCTTTTACTATGAATATATCACATACTATAGAAAATTGCATTAAAAAATATATTCCAAGACTAACTTCAAGATTACCTTCCTAGAAAATCACACAAGCTAAAGTGGACCTGCAGAGAATGCAGATAAAGCTCTTTTTTTATGCAAGTAGAGCAAAGGTACATAGCAGCTCCCTAGACTGCTAGTGTATAACAAATGCTTAGTAACAGGATTGTACTCAGGGCGGTGACTAATGCCAAACTCTTCCAATTCTAATCAGTCATAACAATCATAATATCGATCTAATATGTGAAATATATTTACAGTATCATTTTATTTTCAAAAGGCGAAGAACTGAAAATCTAGTTACCACAGCTAATACTAAATAAGTTCATGTTGTTCATACAATAGCCTTGTGTTAAGAAACTAACTTCCCACTATATTCAGAAAACCAAGAGGGTGAACCGTTGCAGGCTGCAAAGGCTCCCTGAATGCTAAACTCAGGAAATGAGCTCCCTGCCAGAAAACGTTTTCATGGACTGGGTTGAAGAACTTACCTGCAAAGAGCCGCAATATTAGGCCCATCCAACAAATTTGATATGAATGAGTGGTTATACCGACTATTAATCAGACCGTCTTTAAGCTCTTTTGACTTGAGTGAAGATGAAGAATTGTACTAATGTAAGAACCACTCCATATTAAAGTTCACAGTAAAAAAAAAATAGTACAATGGCAAATATTAATAAAGTGACCCAGATTTCATTCCAGCCTATTTTAATCTCTGTAATGACAACTGCGTTTAAGAACAGCAGGTGGCAGCAGAGCATGAACTTTGTTTACACTAACGCTATTCGCAGCCAAAATCCTTCTGTTTGTCAACATGTAACTTTAAAACAAGTTAAAATGGTATTACGACATACCAGGCTGTGAAAATGGCTGTCCCTATTTCTAAACACTGGGGGCTTTGGTATAATAATAAATAATAATTACAGTCCTGATGCTATGGAACTGGGTTTATTTTCTAATACAGATTTTATAGCAAAATATTTTATTAGACAATGTGCAAAGTACTTAATGATATTCTGTCACAACAGAATCAGACAAAATAACATACCTCATACAGTTATTTGTAATAAATAAGAAATGAGATGCTATTTAGGCTCTTATTGACTCTAAGGTAGCAGAATGTCAATAATAAATGAAGAGCAAACAGCTCCCACGCAAAGCTTTCAAGCTCATGTGATAGACCCGGCCATCAAGTTACCAGCTACAGCAAACACACACTAACCATCATCTATTATGTTATTTCTTCAGAAATTTCTGTTTTAATTGCTCAGAGAATGTGTCCTGACCATTGCCCGACACCAAAACATATTCCATATAATTTAAGGCCAAATAAACACTTTACATGTGTGTATTTATACATCATATTGGATAATAATTTACAGTCGCTGCTCGGAAGGCAATGTGCTGTATTTAAAAACTCGTACAACTTCCTCTAAGAACATTTCCCCCAGCTGCTTATTAAACTTGCGCAACGCCAGTATGTCTCAATTTCAGCTTCAAAATATTCTTGTCTTTAAATATTCGGTTGGAGATGAACTTATTTCTTGCTTTACGTTGTAAATTGTGTTATTTATGGGGTATTTGTCCCACTGCATCATTCAAATTCTATGAAGTTTATGTTAAGTTAATGGAGTGCTTCTGTGAAATCTGTAGATAAATTTGATCTCATCTGTCCACAGAACACAGTGTGGAAACAATGCAATATTCAGAAGGTATTTTACAAACGTGAAACATACAGCAATGATATATTAGGATAGCAGTGTTTTTATCTGTGGTGTCGTACTGTTAACACCAATATTGTTCATTGTTTTTTTGGTAGACACATGAACAAAGCTTAACATGTTGTAGAGATTTATGCAGGTTCCTTCCTGTTGTTTTTCTTCACATCCTTCAGCTACATATTATTCTCTTGTTTTTTTTTCTTCTTTTCAGGGTATTCACTGCAACACAGGAGGGTTCGAACTGCTTTTGTAACCCTTTCCAGCTCTATGCATCTTCATAGTTGTCCTTCTAAAATGCTCTACATTTCTGAATAGATGAGCAAACTCTAACTTGTGCCTTTTTTAAATAGAAAACAACCCATGTGTTGAATCTCATTAACTTGTGCATCTGATTTCTGGGAAAGTTGTTAGCCTATAAATGTAGGGTAAATGAACTGTGTACAAAAAGTACAATTGTGCTATTTGTTTAGGCAAATGTGTTTGTCTGTTATATGTTTAGGGAGGCTTGGTGTGAAGAAAAGGATTCAAAATAACATCTTACAATATCATCTTCTCCTGGCAGAAAGGATGTTTGGGCTTTATTTCAAGCTTCTGCACGTCCTTGTATCGTATCTTGGGGCCCTTCCTCGTGCATCGACATTTGTATGCTGTGAGAAGGAATTCAAAATGATTGAGATTAATAATGGTCTAATTCCAATTTGTCTAGTTTAATAAACAATGATCCATGTATACAATAAACTCCAACAATATTCTATTGCTCTAACTATTACAATTAACACTTAAATATCTAGAGAAGGCTCTCAGGTGGTGCAGCACTAGGACCAATGCACTGACTCAGGTTTGAGTCTCAGAGGTGCCTTCTGGCTGGTAAAGCTAGCTAGAGGATCTTCCAACAGCATTACAACAATGACCTTTGGCAGTCCTTCTATGGAGTGGCATTCCATCCAAGACACTGATTATGCCTGCATACCATGCTTTGCTAGATAGGCTACAGACCCACATGATCCCGACCAGGACAATGTAGGATTAAATAAGAAAAAATAGACAAAAACTTCAGGAGGAAGTTGTTCCATGTCGAAACACAACTATTGACACACAAAGCTCAAAAGATCCTGAAAACACCTGGACTCTCAATCCTGTTCATTCCTATTCAGTCGGACTAACTCCGTCAACCAAAGTAAATATGGGGTGTTGGGTACATGAATGGGATGCATTGTCCAGAAGTAAACAGACCAAAGCAATGTTCTAATTCAACATGCAACAGCCACATTTATATCCCAAACCCCTAACAGGTCCAACTAGACATACATAGAATGTGCTAAAATGACACTTTTGAAATTCATACACTCATGACACACAATGACATAAAAAAGCTGGACAATATGGCAATGTTGTCAATGATGTAGTAAATCGCATCGTAAAACACTTGCTATTAATTTGTGGTTATTGTCATTACTGACTATATCCATATCCACCTGCAGCATTACAGTAACAAGTTACTGAAATATGAAATTATTTATCAGCTGTTTGCTGCATGTTAGAACCATAAACTCACGAATTAGTATTCAGTTATTCATCTTAAATCCAGTAACGGCTATAAACTATTTACTAACTACAGTGAAACTAATAGGGCAGGTATGTAGTTACATGAGTGAGCAGTCTGGGTGTGCGGCTAATCTGGAAAATCATAATTGTTAAATTTGACCTTTGTTATTGGTTTAACTAGCCACTGATATTTAATGACACACACACTTCATCAAAACATATACTTATGCATTTTCCCAAAATGAAGGATATTTTGCTTGAATTCTCACCCCTATTGATACAAGATAACTTTGTAACAAGTACAAAACTGCTTTGTAATTGTTTCCAGCACCTTCCAGGAACCAAGTGGAAGGTGAGCAGGTGTTAGGCTTGCTGGTATTGAAGGGAGCGTGACCTACATCTTCTGCTCCATCAATCTTCTCCTGTTCCACTCAGCATCTCGATGGCAAGAAGCCTGAAACAACTTATTCAGCGCAAATAGCTGCTATATCCAAGCGATGCATCAACTATTCTTTTGATCAGAGCCAGCTATAATGAATTAAGCATGAATAATAGCTAATGATATAAATCATCTCATATAGTCTAATATTTTGTGCTCTGTATCAGACAGGGTCATTTTTAAAGCCATAATAGCAGTGAAAGCAGGGAGGGAAGTCTGTTCGTATTTCAGTCGGTTAGTATTTCAGTGCTAAACAGCAAAACTCTGGTGGAGAGGATGATATTGGTATCGCAATTAATGAATATTATGACACTCCTAGCCATTCCTGAGTGTACTGTAGGAAACACAGGTAAATCATTTCATTTCCTCCTACTCAGCATACACAGAGTGCAACATGAGTAGAATTTTATTTATAGCGTTTATTTAGCTTTTTATTCATTAATCAGTCCAGATTACGCAAGCTTTGCATAGTAAATAAAATGGCTATAAATAAGACACACTTTCTTGCATGTTATATATGCCACGTCCATATTAAAAACAGCAAAGACCAGAATTAGTTGTGTTTTAGATGCTGTTATTTTGGTCAATCAGCAAGGCCATACATTAAGTTTATGATGGCTAGTGCTCTCCGGTTTAGCTGGTGAACCTGCATGGTCTTGCCGACTGTCAAAATACAGCAAATGATGTTATGATGATATTTTTTAGCTGGATCTAGTATTGTTCCTAATGTATATCTTTCTATACACTTAAGGACTGTGGTAGCTTAGCGGGTGTCCAGGGTTTATAACCCACCTCTGCTAAGCTGCCACTGTTGGGTCCTCAAGCATGACCCTTCACCTACAATTGCTTGGACTGTAAGACTGAGGTGTACATAACGCTGGATAATGACACCTGATAATTGACTAAATGTTTATTTAATCTAATGCAAACAAATCCCATTAGATTTTATATAAACATCACCCAAACCCATCCATTTACGACCCACTGTTTTTTCTTTTTTTTTACACCTGTAGTACAACATCATTTCACTGTTTAAAAAGAATACATTATTTATTAAGTAACAAACTCAGCAGTGTAGTCATAACACACCGATATTGCAATACACAACACTCTAAAGAGGATATAGCTTGGGTTGCTATGCAATTCTACTTTTGTGATAGCACACTATTGTGTAACGTAGGAAACACAAAATCAGTCTCTAAATAAATATTTGTTTATATGTCTTCTTACTCCACTGTTTTAGCTAAAGATATCGTAATAGTTATCGTAAATCATAGAAACTGTCTGCAAACATCACAATATTTTTCTTCGGCATAAACCCAAGCAAAACAAGGTAAGGATGGAGGCGTTTCGGGGCAACCCAGGAGTAACTTCTTTGGACTGACAATGCGTTCATTTCAACGCAATACTTAAATGAAAACAAGCAAAAAAAAACAACAAGATAATAATTACCTTCTGTGTTGAGGGAATATAGAGCAATGACCAGCAAAAGTAAGGCGGCTGCGCAGCGATTCATCCTAGTAGAGCTCCTTATTAAACACGCGGACTATTTCTTTACTAAACTCTCAATCTAAAATGTCAATATCCTGTTAGAAAGTAAATCGCTTAGCAAATAGCGTAAAAATACGCCAGACTTCGTCCTGTATTTGGTGTTTGAGCTTTGAGGAGCAGCAGCGATCAGCCTGAAGTCCCTACGAGCCCTCAGACTGACTGAACGCACTTTAAGCGGCAGCTTTTTAAAAAGCTCTCACCTCATTAGTATGCATAGATGAGGTCGAGCATTCCTATCGGCCGCTATAAAGGAAGAAGGGAAGCAAACGTAATTTTAAAACTCCATGAAGCCGTCTGATGGTCGTTAAGAGAGACAGTTTGATAAGACTTAACGACTTCTACGACTTCAAACAAGATGACGAGGCACGAGGCAATTCAATATATATATATATATATATATATATTCATTTGGGCAGCAAAGTGTTGTGTTAAGACACAGTGCATTTTCCTACATCTTAACTATCGTATGTAGCACTCAACATAAGGCTGCCAAGTAGCTTTATAAAGGAGAAAATGAGCAGCCATAGTGTGACAATAACAAGGTCTTCCTTAATTGCATAAGAAAGTTTGAGAGGTTCCAGGCTCCAGGTCAGCTGAAGTTCTTATCTGGCAGAATATAAAGGAAATTGAGCAGTACTGGCCATACAACAGTTAATATCTAATATGGCATGTTGCAAATTGTGAGTAAATGAATTTGTGGACCTCAGAATCCTGCAGCAGTTTTGGAAGTGAAATAATTTAGCTAAACAGGTGGCTGATTTTTTTTCGCCAGTCCAGTCAGTTGGTACCACAGGCTGGGAATGACTGCATGTGGCACTTTCTTCAGCAATGGGCTGCAGAAGTGCATGTCAAGCTGAAGTGGATATTATATGTGTAAATTATATGTGAGAACCCGAAATTAAGTTTGGAAATCAAATATTGATGTTACACAAATAAAATATAGTCTATAGTAAGACCACATAATCAAATAGGAATATAGACATTTTTTAAAAATTCAATGTTATTCCTACCTCAGCAGTGACACTGAGGTAACAACTACCCGAACCCATACCACCATGAAATACAGAAGGGATCACTGCTGAAGTGCCAGGGGACACTTTATTGTCAGACCGTTCCTCCATTAAATACATTATATTCTCTACACAACTAGAAAACATCACTGTTCCTGTTGTGGTGGGTTATTAACAGTATTAACAGTAGACCAACCAGGCTTCAGCTACAAATGGATTACCCAAATATTAATTGTCAGAGGTGATTATATGGCTTTCGCTTTAAACTGATGGAGAGTAAAAGGTAGCCAAAATCAGGCTAGTATGTTATGATTAAGAAGCATGTCTAAATGGTAAGAATACCTGATAAAAGGCCCAATTAGTGTAGTTACAACTGAAATGGCAATCCAATGTACACTAACTGGACAAATTATTAGTTACACCTGTTCAGCATTTTGTTTAATGCAAATATCAAATTGCATGGCAGCAGCTCAATGTATTTATTCATGTAGACGTGATCAAGACATTCTGAAGTTCAGAAGGGGGAATAAGTGTTGCATAGTTGTTGTTGCTAGTTGGGCTAGTCTTAGTATTTCAGAAACTGCATATCTACTTGGATTTTCACACGCAGCCTACAAAGAATGTTCTGAAAACCCTCTCTGGGCAAAAAAAGAAGAATAACCTAAAGGTCAGAGGAGAACAGTCAAACTGGTTTGAACTGATAGAAAGGCCACGGCAACTCAAATAACCACTCCTTCCCACTGAGCTATGCAGAAGAGCAACTATGAATGCACAACACATCAAATCTTATAGCAAATGAGCTTTAACTGCAGAAGACCACACCAGTTGCAGCTTCAAACCAAGGCGACGATTTCCACAGGCCTACCAAACATTTTCCAGCAGAAGATTGGAAAAAAACACTGCCTGAAAAAAACACATTGCTGTTGCGACAATCAGATGGTATCCACATGGATTCAGCTTTCTTGTATCAATGGTTTAGGCTGATGGTAGTGTGATGTGGGGCTAGTTTCTGTTTTCTTGGTGCATTTTGAGCCCCTTAATACCAGCCGAGAATTGTTTCAATACCACAGCCTATCTGAGTATTATTTTGACCATGTACATCCATTTATGACCACAGTATACCCAACTTCTGATGGCTATTTCAAGCACAATGAAGTTGGCATTTCACAAAGCTGAAATCAGCTCAAACTGGTTCCTTCAACATTACAATGGGTTCACTGTACTGAAATGAAGGCATCACCAGATCTAAATCCAATAGAGCACCTTTGGGATGTGGTGGAACTGGATATGCAAAAATGTCAACATGGACTATAGTCTCAAATGAATGTTTCCAGCACTTTGTTGAAACGAGGTCATGAAAAATGAAGGCAACTCCAAAAGTAAAAAGGGGTCCAACCTGGTTATGGTAAGGTGTACCTAATAAAGGAACTGGTGAATGAATACTGTTTTGCTTTTGTTCCAAACTGTAAGTGGGAAACAAAACTAAAATAATCAAAAGAAGCCCCAGTCAAGGTAAGATCCCCAGATGCATATTTATAACCTTTAACACATCCAAATTTATGTACTATTTTTGAATCTACCCACAGTGACCCATAATGATGAGATGGCAGAAACGTATTTGTGTACAGCACCATTTTTTGCACATGAAGATAAATTATTCTAAACCTGCTAGTGTGACCTTGCTCAAAGTATGGCACTTACTTTCGGGGGTCCGTATCTGCTCTAAGCTGGTACTCAGCTTTTAATACCAGCATCACAATTGAATTGAAAAATTCTGTGGCCCCTAGTTGTTAGGATTCTGTACTGAGTCGCTGTGTAATCAAGGTTACAGCTGTGACTACTTACTGTTCCTGGCAAAGTTAACGCAATATATTTGATTTAATGCCTACAGTATATGCACCACCTTTGGTAGTTATCTCTCTATTAAGTTAGCTACATTTGCTGCAGTCAAATGCAGACATATCATTAAGGGTCGTGCAGAAATTAAATGCTAATTGAGTGACCATACCACATAAAAATATTAATAATATAAAGTAAAATAAAATTTTGGTCACATTTAGCTTTTTCCTGGTCATAGTCATTGCGGTTCCTGAGCATATCCAGGAGAGCACACTATTCATTCATAAGTGTGCCCTGGATGGGACGACAAGGCTATTTTAGTGCTCTGGGATGATCCCCTAATTGTTTAACCTTGTATGAGCTGAGCTGCGCAAATCGTTTCAAACTCATAATTCAAAATTCAGTATATAGAGATTCAGTGAGTCTCACAAAAGCTCTTTTCCAGTGAGCATCTGCGCTGTGTTTATTATGTCTTTTATTTATTTTCACATCTCCAGTACTGCATTCTTCATGTAAATAAGCCTCTACTAACCTAAAAGTATTGACAGCTCACCAAATTATAAATCCTGTACTGAATTCTCCAGAACACAGGCTGCAGTTCGCAGTAGCAGCTATGTTGGCACTAACACGTTTTCAGTTTCAATCCCTTACTCACTTAATTACATGAAATTACGAATTTCACTTAAAGCATAAAGAATGTTTTGTAGTAATTATTTTGGCCAACTGTAGGTTAACGTAAGTGTAACATATAAATAACGTATAGATTTTACATATGATCAATTTAATTTATGGATTTGTGTGAACATATCCACAGCACCTGTACAATACAACTCCATTAATGCATCTGATCCCTTATAAATTGTTGATTTTCTGGGGGTCAGGAAAAATGAATTACATTTCCATTATTCCTTAAGGAAAAAAATTGCTCAGTAGTCATCTTTTTCAGATCTCAACAAGCCTTTTAAAATGAATTAACAACCAGAACCAAAGTAGCACTGTATTTTGTTTTACTTTCTTTAGTTTTTACCATGGGCTCTTGGGATTACTCTTTAACATTTAACATAATTCCTTTTCACTTTTTCCTCCGTCTGACAGTTATGAAGACACAATTCTTGCATAGCATCATCCCTTGTAATGGCTTTTCCTATAGATACAAAGAGAAGATAACCTCCATTTGGATGGTTGTTCTCAAAATTGATCATAAAGATCATCTGATAATGTTGAATTTTTTTTCTTGCAGCTCATTTGATACATAAAAAGCACAGGGAATTGTGGTAACTTTTTATTCACCTTGTAGCGGCATATCCGAGGGCTCGCTAGACTACTTGTGACTAATGGGAAAATGGCTTTGAACATTTGATTCCTTTCGACGTTGTCCTCCTTCAGACAAAAGTCGTGCACAATATCATCCATTATGCCTACTTATCCTTGCAGATGTCCTTTATGTAACTAGTGTGATTTATGCAACTATTTTAGCTACTTTTGACTCAGCTGATTGACCTGCCCATAATGTGCTGCACCCCTGAATGATGCAAATGCATAGCTGTCAGCCTACGTGTTCACACCATAATGACTGTTCTGCTGAGATGACACTAACCTCTCCACCCTTTCAATTGAGTCATCACTGGCATGTGTCATACAGTATGCTTGAATACGCTAATGATTTAAAGACAGCACTGATATATGGTGTATGATCTGATGCACATGTATACTGTTTTAAATGTGAGTTTTAAAAGCCTTCATACCAGTATTCTCCTGACATTAATGTAATATGAGTTGGATGAAGAAAATGAAAATTGAGATGGCAGTGATATTTCTGAAGTCTGCATATAGTATAAATTGTAATTAATATATATATATATATATATATATATATATATATATATATATATATATAAATTAAAACGCTATAAAAAAAAGTATCAAAAAATAGTCCTCGGTCATTAAAGTTATCAAGCAGCAATTTATTTAAATAATATTACAATTTAAACAAGAGGCACAGTACTGTGCAAAAGTCTGTTATATGCTGTATATGCATATATATTTACTTTTCCGGTTTGTCAAAGCGCTCTACATGTACAAGATTTTTGTGTGTAATCTCATTTAAAAACACTGAAATAAAGACAGTTATCAGTCATTAAGGACACGAACCAAAACCATATTTTAAAACATACAATAACTTAAGGTGTATTTACTAATGTAAAACACATTTTATACTGAACTGCAGTACAAAGTGCAATTTTTAGTAATGGTAGTAGTAATATTAGTCGTTGTTAAAGTAATAATTTTTTAAAAAAATCTATTTTGTTATTTATTTTGAATTTTATTACTAATTAAAATTGTATTGTTGATTTAAATTGTGTTATTTACTTAATTTTACTATTACTACAATTTAACTATTCAGTTAACGTCTAGCCCACCCAAGCAGGTCAGGTCCCTTTTTGAGTCTTGGGCCTCCCAACTTTTCTTCCTTCTTTATTCAGGGAGTTTTTCCCTTCCACTGTCAACCTAGGCTTGCTCAATGTGTGATTGGCCTTTTAAAATAATATAATATTGTAAAGCTGCTTTGAGACAATGCTCTATTATAAAAAGCGCTATAGAAATAAATTTGACTTTGACTTAAAAATGAAGTATCCACTCATTTTTGAGCAGTGTAGGAGGCTAACAATAGGAGTTCAGATATTAATATTTGTATTGAGGGTAGAATGATGTTAAGATTGGTAAATATAGGAATGGTAGCAGTAGTAGTTTAGGTATTAATCGTAGATGTTTTTATAGGTTGTGCTTGTATTTGTGTGTGTTGTCTTTAGGATGTTAATGACCGATGGAGTCTGCAGCATCCTCAGCTCTATTCTCCGGGTCAGAAGAACCAGTATTTTAGTAAGTCGGCCTTCTTTTACATCCTGCTGCACAGCTGTTACACCTCACTGGTGCTCTTCTTCGTGCCATACGGTGCCTTACGTGACACGGTGCGAGACGACGGCAAGGACATCGCTGACTACCAGTCCTTTGCTCTGCTCACTCAGACCTGCCTGCTGTTTACCGTCAACATTCAGGTATAACACGGTGCATTTAATCTTTATTCCTTATAAACATTTTAACTATGTTATGAACTAGTCTAGGGTCAGGCCAGAACATGGGGAAAAGGGAAATGGGAAGGGTAACTTAACACACCACACCACTACTGGAGATTAACAAAAGGAGCAGTGTATTTACAGTGCATCAAAAGAACAAAAACTTCAGGAGGGACCAAGGCCAAACAAAACACCCTAGAAAAGAACACAGAACTAAATTCTATTTAAGTTAACAAAAAGGTACAAAGTGAAAACCTAACTTCCTACTGTAAACACACACACACACACACACACACAAAAGCCCATACCTAAACAAAATGGCAGTCACCCCCTACGGGTGAACACACAAAGCAACTTAGGTTGGGCAAAATACTATTTACACAAATTATTTACAACAATATAAAGCAGTAACGAAATCCAATTCACAATCCAAATATCAAAGTCAATAACCACAAAACCAGCTCGTTACTCTGTAATCAGAGTGAAGTAAAGCAACAAATTATGGCATGATTCAGAGTAGGGGTGGGCGACATGGCCCTAAAATAATATCATGATATTTTGGGGTACTTTTGCGATAACAATATATTTCAACAACATACAATTGCAACAAAATATATTTTAGACTTTAAATACCTGACCTCGCAGTATTTTGACTTTCCTCTGTGCTTCTGTTCGAGGAGGTGAAACATTAGATTTGTTGTTAGAGACTTTGCATAGCTTATGTATCACTGTAGTTTGTAGTACATCTGATATTTTGAAATAAAACCACCTCCACACTACTGAAGTCGCTCCCCTTTTTGGGACTAACTCCCCCTCCACACATCCCACTTTCTGCCGTATCTGTTTCTGTGCCTATGAGTCATGGAAAGGAATCCCCGGGAGAGTTTATGCTTTTATCAAAGGTCAGGAAATTGAAAAGTTGTGTTGATAAGGTGAACACACCCACCACTTTCTTGATTTTGTTCTTCTATGTTCTTCTAACGTTGACTGGAATTTAGTAAGAACTTGTTTTTTACAGTATTATGCTTCGCATGCTGAGTATCTATACATTGTGTT
>JAUZST010010044.1:0-12632 GCA_034779995.1 Parotocinclus haroldoi | reverse complement strand
GGTGGTGACTTAAATAAATCTTGGTGAGATTTCACACACCCATATGTGTCTGTGTGTGTGTGTTTGCCTTTTCAAACAACACCCAGAAACTCTGGGCCCAAGCTCATCTGAGATGGACTGACACAAAGTGGAAAAGTGTCCTGATGTCTGTCTGATGAGTCCACATTTCAAATTGTTTTGGAAATCATGGATGTCCTGTCCTCCGGGCCAAAGAGGAAAAGGACTGTCTGGATTGTTTTCAGCACAAAGTTCAAAAGCCTTCATCTCTGATGGTATAGGGATGTGTTAGTGCCCATGGCATGGCATGATTAATGCTGAAAGGTACATTCAGGTTTTGAAGTAGCATATGCTTCCATCCAAGCCACATTTTTTCCATGTTTATCTCAGCACGACAATGCAAAGTTGTACATCAAGCAAAATGGGAAAGAATTCCACCTACAAAGCTTCAACAATTCGTCTCCTCAGTTCCCAAACACTTATTGAGTGTTGTTAAAAGGAAAGGTGATGTAACACAGTGGTAAATACGCCCCTATCCAAACTTCTTTATAACGTGTTGCAGGTATCAAATTCAAAATGAGTGAATATTTGCAAAAAACAATAAAGTTAATGCGTTTGAACATTAAATATCTTGTCTTTGTAGTGTATTCAACTGTATATATGTTGAAAAGGATTTGCATATCATCAGATTATGTTTAATATATATTTTAAACAACATCCCAACTTCATTGAAATTTGGGTTGATAATATTGAAGTCACTAAGGACAACCATGTATAACATTTAGGAATAGTTATATGCCATAAAGTTCATTTAAAGAATTCAGTCTGAGTGGCTCATAGCTAGTGATGTATAGTTCCAGAAATCCAATTGGGACAGACAGGGAGTTTGTATATCTTGTGTGTGTTCAAGCAAAGTTCTTCTTTATGAAATTGATGAGGCCATTTGTAGAAGAGTCATGAGAGCTGACCTCAGCCACATCCTGCAGCTCTGGCTCTATCTTCTTAGCCAGCTGTTTACCAAGTTCCACCCTAGACACACACACACACACACACACACAAAGAGAGAGAGAGAAAACGAATGTGCTTTGCAGTTTGGGATAATATAATTAGCTAAATCAGATCATTTGCAGTTACTGCATCATATAACCCACATTTCATAAATAACACAAATTATCACATTTTACCATAGCCTTACAGGATTTTCAGAGGCCTTAAAGACACATTATGGATAACATCAGATCATTTTAATTACATTTTCTTAAAGCAACACCACTAGGGGTAAAATCTGCTATACACCAAACAGCCCCTTTCTGTAATTATCGTCCATTTACCAGCTATTCAATATCCAGCCAACATCCTCCTGTGTGTCTGTAGTAGTAGAACTAAATAGTGCGTCAGTAGGCAGAGCAGACAGTGAGTGTATAAACAATTAGGTGGTTTTAATCTTATTTGTGATTGGTGCTTTCTATATTAAGAGAATACACACATGAAGACATTACACACTAGTATTTAGTATATTCTCTAAAATAGGTGATGTTCCAGTATGAACCAATATAAAGTCAACATGACACTGGAACAGTGACAAGGTTTGTGTCCATTTGATTTAAATGTGCACTAGAGTTACAACTATTAGTTTACAGTTATGCAAATGTAACCACAGATGTAATGTAAAGCTATAGAAACTGCAGAAATCAATGAAGTCTTACCTGATTGACTACATTTACGATAAGGAAGAAATTGTGTATGTTTCATGGTCTTTGGTAAGAGAGAAGCTGTACTCACCCCCACTGGTCAAAGCTGTTAATTTCCCAAATGACTCCCTGAAGAAAGATCTTATGCTCATACATGGCTGCAAAAATAAAACTCATGTTCACTGCTGTCAGAGTATTTTATTCAAAACAACATCTGTAATATATGGATATCCAACTACACGCTGGAATAAAATGGATCATCAAATTTCCCCCAAACTTGTAGAGGCCTTGGCAGCTAAAGTGCACACATTCAATATGGGGAAATGGAGACATACCAAATACTAATAAACAAAACAAAATTGAAAAAGATCCAACTTTTTACTCACTCAACTTGTTATGCTGATTATATGATTTGAAATAAAAACCACTGAATTATATGTAAGGATATTTACAAATAGAAGCATTTTCAATTTGCCTACAACTGTTTTCTTGCAATGTTGTCACATTTTAATAAAAAAAGAAACATCTATATCAAATCTCACCAATTAGGATTCCAAGAGTATATGGTGTCAGCTTCTTGAAGACAATAGAATTTGTTGGTTTATTTCCTTGGAATACCTTTAAACAGAGGGATATTTATTAACATGTCTGTTATATAGATAAGCAATAAAGCAAACATCAGTTAATTACAATGGCTATTTATAAAAAATAAATCTTTTTGTGTAAAGTTATCTTCAATATTGATGTTTTAATAGCAAAGTCTAGCAGAGATGTCAGAACCTTGTCTGAACCCTGTTAGATGTTCTGATTATAATCATTATTATGAATGTAACTTTAAAAATAATTTTTACAGCTGCACATATGAGTAATACTAGACTGCCTGACAATTAACAACATGTATTTTCTATGAAAGAGCCCTGACAAATAAGACAAATAAGAAAAATACAAGCTGCAGATGACTTGAGTACCAAAAAGTCAAATAGTGGTGCCAACCATCCGCTCAACTGCCACATACCCATTCATTAACAGAGTCAAATTTTCATTATCACCACAACGCAGGTTAAATATCAACATCAGAAGGCAGGATAGCCATCACCTCTTGAAAGCAAGTTGAGTGTTGTAATGAGAGGGGAGGATGGATTGTAGGAAAAGTATCACCACGAGAATCTATCTGCTGTCCTTTCATGTGTTTTTCTTACTTTGTGAGGAAGAATCTTCTCCAGTTTCTCTCCGCTCATTCCTCCAGCCTCCAACTCCTTCTTTGCCTCCTCTGTTGTCTTCCCTTTCATTAGAGCTTCAGTTTGAGCCAGGAAGTTAGCAGTCAGGATCTACACATACACAGATGTGCCATATTAAGATACATAATTTAAATAATCAATAACAATTGGTAGGTATAAAAATCATACTCACGTTAAATACAATACACACCTAATACATATTGTGATAAAGTGATCGTTTATGGAGAGTAGTACCTTGTGGTGCAAGTTGTTTCTGACTGGGTGGTGCGTCTGAGCTGGGATAAGAAAATCAGAAGGGACCATACGGGTTCCTACAAAGGAAAGAGAAGAGTGAAACTCTTTTACATACACACAAATACAGACATGCCTGAAGGAACTACCAAACATTCCAATCTGGATTTGATGGATTGATATGCTAGTCTACACTACGCTATGCTAAGTTAGCAACTACAATATTATTCCTGCTGATTACTCCTGGTCCTTGTCAATTAACAAGTTCATTTATCTGCACAAATGAAACCATGAGTGCCAAAAAAAATGTAAAAATATAATACGATTGAGGACTGAGCAACAGATGCCAGTGATAAAATACAAGTAACCCGTGGTTATGGATGTTTTATGCTGTGATCAAAACGAAAACTACACAGATTGTAGTTTTTTTGCAATTGCATCATGGTTCAGAGGACATAATCTGTACAATTTGCGTTCCGAGCCATAAATCACTGATCAAATCAATAAAACAAAACAAATAAATCAATAGTCTATACTAGAAGTTGCTATTTGTTACAGCTGCACAATCGTCAGCACTTGGAAGGAATATAATGAGATTATCGATAAGGTCAAAAATAACAATATCCTCAAGTTCAAACAAAATATCACCTTGGTGAATAAGCTGGTAGAAGGCATGCTGTCCATTAGTGCCAGGTTCCCCCCATACGATAGGGCCTGTGTGGTAGTTCACACGTGTGCCATGATTGGTAATGTACTTCCCATTGGATTCCATGTCACCCTAGACATGACAAGAATATATTTGATTGTTGCTCTGATTGTACTTATTGCATTTACCATACTGTGGATACATACTCTTGGTTGCTACGTGCACTGTATTTTCAACATACTTCATTTGGATCATCTAGTCATTCAACCATCCACGCACCTTCCTGACCTCACTCACCATCTACTACTATTTATCAATTCATCCAACCACTCATCAACCCATCCATCCATTTACCATCAACCTATTATCCATTTACCCTTTCATGCTCACACTCGTTGACTTACCGCAGCTGTCCAATTACGCCATCAGCTAAGCCTCTGTACACGCATGCTACCCACCTAAATCTCAGTCCAGTTATACATCCACCTATCCGACTTGCTGACTATCCATTTACACATCCAGCCATTAAAACTCTCTAAAACCCACAATCCCATCTATTCATTCACCAATTTATTGACCCACCCAGCCTCCAACCATCAATTAGACCTATACATCCACATACACACCCATCCATTAATACAACCAATCCACATATATCCTGTTACACATACAACCATCCATCTAACTATTCATACACCTAACTAAGACAACCATCAATTCAAATATCAACATGTCTATCCCTAAGTCAAATAATCTATTCCTCATCTACACATTCATCCAATTTCCTTATCCATGTGCATCTCCAGCAAACATTACTCAAAACACCCATACACCAACCTACACATCCATCTGGGCACCCAACCTTACACTGAGCTACGTATCCATCCACCCACCCATCACCTTAGCTCTAAAACAAGAACAAAATGTCCCACACATATACAGTGCTCACAAAAAATAAAGGATATTTTACTATGTGGTAATTCATTTTGAAGCATTTCCTAATTCATCTTGAAAGACAGGTAAACTCAGACACTCACCTGCTGAAAGTAGGCAGCGAAGCGGTGCATGTACTGGTCATAGGGCAGCAGACAGTGTGTTTCTGCCTGGAAGAAATTGATGTACCAGATACCCAAAATTGCCAGTAAAATGGGAGCATTCTGATCCAGAGGAGCTGTTCGGAAATGAGTGTCCTAAACAAAAGGGGAATGATTGTATTAGTTTTGATTAGTTCAGGTTGTCAGAAGATAAACAATATAATACTTGTTACATCCACTTATATAATTACATATATGCACATTACTTGTTCATGTGCTTGTAAATACTTTTATTCCAATTACTCTTCTATTGTACTTGAATTATTCTATTACTATGTTGTTTTCATTAACACATACCATCCAGTGAGCACCAGCTAACAGCTTCTCAAAGTTGTCATAGCCTGAGAAAGAAAAGATTGAAACAAAGTGATGTTATTTAATATAAATTATACATAATAATATATTTTATATTTTGTATATCAAGGAAGCAGTAATGAACTGTCTCACCAATGTGCAAAGCAATTGAGAGTCCAATTGCAGACCATAAGGAGTAGCGTCCACCAACCCACTTGAAAGCGGAGAAATATATTATCATAATATCTCTCTCTCTCTCTCTCTCTCTCTCTCTTACACACACACACACACACACACACACATTCACAGATTCACACATTTGATTCACATCAAACATTTGCTCAGAACAATTGTACAGATATACAATTTTTTATGTTTGTTTGCATAGCACTTATTATGCTTGACATTCCCACAAGAAACATTTATTTTATTTTACTGAATCGTCGTAAGTGGACAAATGCAGATATTTTTTAAGGCCACCTAAAAAAATAATAATAATTTGATTAATTGTATCTTCTAGACTATACACACTGCATGTTTAAGATACAACACTCGCCACTATTAAGTACATAGATGCGAAGTTGAACTTTAAATATATTTTTTAGATATTTAATATATTAATTTTGGGGTATCCCCTCATTTATGTGAACAGTATAGCTACAACGCCTCTACAGCCAGACAGCTGACCTTTGGCGTGACCCTGTATTAGAGCGACCTCTATGAAGGATAAGGTCGCTCTGTATTTTTAACACAGAATAGTGCCACGAGTAGAGATTTTGATTACCATGCAGCTGCCAGCCACCTACTTCAGAGGTCAAAACCATGCTATGAATAGCTTTAAGCTGAGCCTTTTTTCAGAAAGGCTGGCGTGAACAGTTGCCACTTTGATATCGCACTATCATAGACACTAGAGACGCAAATGCACACTTACGTCCCAGAACTCGAACATGTTCTCTGTGTCAATGCCGAAGTCCTTTACTTTGGGCTGGAGAGCAAAGAGATATGAGTTAAAGAGTGTGCACTAAGACTTTATTCAGCATTGAGGTTCTAAAAGTGTATTAACTTACACCATTGGTAGAGAGCGCTACAAAGTGCTTTGCAACAGCAGATTTCTGCAAAAGATCAAAACCAACATGAATTTTACAAAATCTTTCATACTAAATCTACTTACAACTGAAGAAAGCTGTTGGTGTTTAGGTGCCCTGCTCAAGGGATTTTCACATCAGAAGGCTTCTGATTAACCACAAATGTTGTGTTCAGTGCCCATTCAAGCTTTAGTGACACAAAATTCATAGTGAGACTCTTGACTCACATCCTTGGCAGCCTGCAGGAACCAGTCCTTAGCCGACTCAGCATTGGTGATGGTCTCTTGAGTGGTGAAAGTCTGAAATAAAGAGTGCAATAAGACAGACAAACACCAGTACAATTACTTCACAAGTCTACATGTAATATACACAAGTATAGTTTATAACAGATTGCCAGGCATTTAATATACGGACATAATGTCTAAGTTGCTGCTAGTTTGAGGTTCAGTTTGTAACCGCCTGACTTTTTCTTCGTAAACCTAGCCTGGAATCCAAAGTACTGTGCCACAACAGCTGTATATACTGTGGAGGTCTAAGTAGTAAAAATGTTTGCTTGAAGAAGAATTCATACCACAACAGGATAATGCCTGACAACACATCTCAAATATTTAACTGCTATGTTAATAACATCTCAAACAACTACACTGCTCACATAAATTAGGGGATATTTAATGATGGGATATTTCAATATGAAATTTTTTTTGTGAGCAGTGTAGTTCAAGACCAAAGAAGATCAATGAGTGCTGACTGTCATGTAATGCTCTTTGAAAAAGGTTGGTTATGCTGGGTTAACACAAGTCATCAGATATTACACTTGGAGTCAATCCAAGTTTGATCTTTTCATGCAAATCGTTCTAATCTTAAGTATATGATTTGTAACTAAAACATTACAGTAAATTGATATAGTAAAATGATAAATAGAAGCATTTTACTACTATTTTACTACTATTGTATACAATAAAAAAGTGTGAAAAAAACAATACATGAACTTAGCTGTATACCTTTGAAGCGATGATGAAGAGAGTGGTCTCAGGGTTGAGCTCTGTCAGTGTTTTGGCAATGTGCGTGCCATCAATGTTAGAGACAAACCAGACACGCGGTCCACCTTTTGAGTATGGCTTCAGTGCCTCGGTCACCATCAGAGGACCCTAACAGACAGGAGCAGACATACAGCACATTTACATAATGACGGATACCTATTTTTTTGTTAAACAACTGTATATTATTGGGAGAAATTGTGGACTTGCCAGATCGGAGCCTCCGATGCCCACATTCACCACATCAGTTATGGATTTTCCTGTGTAGCCTTTCCACTCTCCACTGCGCACTTTCTACAATAGAAAACACAAACACAGTTGTACAGATTGTACATCTACTTCATATAATCTTGACTCACATATAAAGTTCAAGTACTGTATTTCTGTGCGGCATAGGCACCTTTGACGCTTTCAACTTAACTGCTATTTGTATTGTTGTTATTCTGAATAAATATCAGTTAATTCAGCCATTAATTTCCACATACTGAAGCCTAAAACAATCTTTTTTTTATATATTTACAGCATGTAGTCTTGTGTGTATCAATAATACTGTCCAGGACACCAATGTAGGACACTCACATGGCAAAACCCCTTCATCTTCTCCAGGACCTTGTTAACCTCGGGCATGACATCTTTCCCATCCACATTAATGGGTGTGTTGGAACGGTTTCGCAGAGCAACATGGAGCACAGCTCGACCCTAAATAGGAGCAGGTGTTTACAAAATGTGTGCAATTTAGCCTTTTCATTTTAATTGGTCAATTTTTTTATCTGCTTAATCCTGTCAGGGTTACAGGAGAACTGTTGTGTACCCAGAGGGACAGGCCAAAAGACAAAAACATATGGCACCAGTGCCTCATAGTGCACACTCACACACTAGGGGCACTTTAGAGGCACTAATTAACCTAACACACATCTTTGGACTGTGGGAGGAATCCAGAGTAAACACACGAGGACATGGGGAAGACAAAGACACAAAGACAGAAAGCAGACCACTCCTGGGAGATTGAGCCCAGGATCCTCTCACTGTGAGGCTACAGTGCTACCCACAGAGCCACCCAATTTGAATATTAACGAACATTATTTGCCATTTCACCTCGTCAACACTAAATAATGCTTTAAGCATTACCACACACTGCTCAACGTAAACCCTTCAATTCAGTTTTTCTATTACTTCAATTTCCTATGAGTAGCTTTATTTGAATTCATTCTTTTTTGCACATTTACATAACATAGAAAATGTAGAAATCACTAAAGCAGCAGTATATGGTGCTTTCACAATATCAGACTCTTTAAAATTTGCTTATGACTCGGATTAGATGTGTAAAACACTAGTTTGAAGACACGAGTCAAAACACTACAATGAAGCAATTTGATGGATCTCCAATAACTTATTTTGGAATTGTTAGCTTTGATTTAAACCTCTGTAAAGTTGATCTTCTCGCCAGCAAACATTCTATCACGAGCGGCTTCCACTCCCCTAGACTTTGCCTGAAAGCAAAAATAAAAAAGACGATATTTAAAGCTTTTTGTAAGCCCAAACACATCCAACCAAAACCAAATGCTTGTAAAACTAAACCAAATGCAACACCAAGTTAGTAGCTCTAAATGAGGATTGTTAGAGAAAGTAAAGATAAACCTCTAATGCATCTAATGTGTTTAAAATTTATACTCCTTTTAATACTCTGTTTTGTTGTGAGAATGATGTATCAGAGCTCTGTCATGTTATTACCAGTTCAATCAGCATCTTCATAACCTCCTCATTGATAAGGTTCTTAGAATAGTCCAGAAGAACGTCACCATCATCTGTTTTTAAAGTTAGGCTGTTCCCCGAGGGACAAGGAAAATGAAGGGAAATGTAATTATTTTTAAATGTGCAAAGATAATAACATACTTTCAATTTCACATCTCGGTTAAGTCCATTGTTACTATTCGTCTATCTAGTTTAAGTCCAAATCAGGTGCTAGTCCTGATTTGGTTTCTGGTTGGTTTAATTGATGGTCACTTGATCTAAATATCATCGATCATGTAAGCAATCAGTAACATCACAATGCTCTAAAGCTGTTCTGATTATTGTGAAATTATTCTGGGATAACATGGATCAACAGATTTTGCTTAAACATTTTAAGCCCATGATAACGCAAGTGAATATCGTCATTGTGGCAAAATAAGGGATATACCAAATACTAATATATACTATATATATTTTTAAATGTACATTTTTTCACACAACATGTTAAACTCAAAGTACTTGTAAAGAGAAATGTATTCATTTTGAGAAAAATGGAAACATTTGCACAGGATTTGATCCCACTGTATATCTCTTGGTGGTCAAGATGGGCATCAAACAGATAAATTATTGACCATGTCTGAGTTAGGGTGGGTGTGCCCACAGGGGCTGCAGATAATGAGGTCTTATATAGGTTTTATTAATAATCTAGGACTGGATATTGAAGTAGAGTAAATGTCAGAAAACTCCTGGGTGATTGTATGACATGTTAAACCGTTTAAGTTGCCAGTAAGAGTGCAAAAGAAATGTAATAGTTGTACGTATAAAATAAATAGCAGGTTAACTAATGACTGCTTGAGTTTGAAAATGTTTCATTGTGTTAAATGCTGGTCTTCTTTAAGTTGCTTCCTCATGATATCTAAGAATATTTTTGCCATTGTTTTCCTAGACCTTCTCATTATGGGTTTTAGACTCACTCAATTTGACGTCACAAAAATGTTTTACTGTAAAGAGCAATTTACATACATTTGAGTTGAAATATTGCACATATGAATATTAAGTTTAACTGGCTTATTGAGGTTCACAATTAAAGTACCTTATACCCTAGTGACCCAATGAAAGTCAAAAGATTCAAATAATAAAATACCTGAACTTGTTGAATCTCTGCTTGTCAGTTTCAAACATCTGCCTCATGTTGAGGCTCTGACCCTTAGCGGTGTACCATTCCTGGAGTTTTTGGAAGTTTGGGTCGCTTGTGAGTCCCATGCTGAACACTGTGCTGCTCTGTTCTGCCTTGCTCTGCTCTGTCTGTCCAAAGTAGAACTCAAGAACACTTTGGGGGATGGGGGTGGGGTGCTGATGTCATGATGTTTCCCAGTGAGATGAATAAACTGTCACATGACACAAATTACTACAAGCAAAATCCGCGTCGGGCACCTTTTGGGCATCATCTCTGATAGGTGTCAGAACTTATAGTATTAATAGATCAAATATTGAAATGATTGACATTCTGAAAGAACAGCTTCTGACTATAGCCATGTTAGAGGCATTTAAAGAAAATACATCTGTGTGTGGTTCTATTATGCTTTGGGATGTGAGACGGCCAGAGGCACGGGAACTAATGTTTTAATAGAAGGCAGAATTATACTAAATATCAACAAATCCTAAATCCAAACCTATATCACCACCAGGCAATAATACTCAAATATGACGACTGTTCATAGCTGACAGGAGTGGCACTTGATGTGGCCTTCTGCTTCTGTGGTTACTGGGTTACTGTTGCCTTTCTGTCTCTTTGAACCAGCCTGGTCATTCTCCTCTGACCTCTGGTGTCAACAAATTATGTTCACAGAACTCGCTCACTGAATAGTTTCTCTTTTTCAGACGATTATTTGTAAATCCCAGTATATCAGCAGTTTCTGTAACACTCAGACCAGCCTGACCAACACGAACAACCATGCCATGTTCGAAATCACCTTTCTTGCACTTTATGATGCTCGGTTTAAAATTCAACAAGTTGACTTGTCCATTTCTACATGCTTAAATGCACTGAGTTTCTGAAATGTGATTGGCTGATATAGCTGTGTTAACAAACAGCCGAACAGGAGTAGCTAATAAATTAACGTAATGGCTTAAAAGTATTGACAAACACGAATCTGTCGCCACCTGCAGGAAATGAATAAGACTGTTTTGTTCAGGTTTGCACTGCCGATCAACGCTAGAGGGAAGAACAACCCAACTTAATGCCAACCATACAGCCATAATCACTTATTAAGCTCCGATTCGCTGATTCTGTTTACAAAGGTTAGTCTTGACACTTCGTGTTTAGAACCAGCAATACCGGACTTTTCAAATCGAATTTAAAAAATCTAAATATTCATATAATTACTCTTGCAATCATTACATATACATAGTATAGCACTAATTTCCTAGTCATTCTGTCTTGTAATGTACAATCTAAGCAGTGTAGGGTTAAGGGCCTTGTTTAAAGGCAACAGACAGGGACTTGAACCCTCAATATTCTAGTTAGTAGTCCAGTACTTTAACTGCCCCAAAAACGCAGTCTGAACAATCCCTGAGAATCCATTATCTGTGGATTACAAATGATGCAGTCTCACGTGATGCTGTTAAGGACAATAATAAATGACCTCATAAGCATCTACATTACTATTATGATTATTACTAGGGTGGTTACATGATGTTGCCTTGCAGCACAGTCTGGACTTCCTCAGTGTGCATAGGTTATCGCTACATACTCCTGTTCAAACTTCCATGTTCCTATGACATGCATTAGGTAGGCTGGTGTCATTAAAGCGTACTAATGGGAGTACACTTGCATGTGTGTATAGATTGTGTGCATGTGCCCTGTGATTGATTGCCACCTTGTCCTGGGTTGGTTCCTACCATTAGACCCTGGCTCCCTTGCAGCACTTAATTTGATTAAGCAGACATGGAAATTAAAGAATGATTTTTTTTTTGCTTAGTTTATTTGATGTCACTTTTAGCATAAATGGCTATTTAACGACAGATTATATTGATAGACATATACATATGATATATTGATATAAAAACTAGTCATACATACTCAGATCGAGCCAATGAAAAATCAATTAACCTAATGCATTTCTTTGGACCTTGTGAGGAAACGGGAACACGATCATTTCAATATTTGTAAGAGTTAAAATAATAATAATAATAATAATAATGAATAAACAATTAAAACAATTATATTAATAATAATAAGTAAACAATAATAATTACAACAACAACAACAACAACAATAATAATAATAATAACAACAATAAAAATAATAAGTAAACAACAATGATAAACAATAATAAGTAAACAACAATAACAACAACAACAATAATAAGTAAACAACAACAATAGTAATAATAATAACAATAAAAATACCAATAAATAAACAACAACAACAACAATAATAATAATAATAATAATAATAAACAATAATAATACTATAATACTATTATACTATAATATTATTATTACTTTCTTATAGGTAATTTTATCTGCTGGCAGCTTGAGACTTTTATTTTAAAGGCAGTTCGGGCTTGCGATTGTGTTGTGTGT
>JAUZST010010043.1:0-12632 GCA_034779995.1 Parotocinclus haroldoi | reverse complement strand
TTAATTCTTAAACTTTTTACACCTTTCTACCTCCTCTCGCGTGTGCTATGATGATGATGCTGGAACCTCAATTTCCCTGAGGAAGCGATCCCAAAGGGATCAAAGAAAGTTTGTCCTTATCCTTCAATAAGTACTGAATAAAAACATATAAAGTGAAGCTTCACAGAAGCGCAGGTCTCCCATTAGAGCCTGATGACCTGGGTTCAGAGCCCAGGTAGTGTTAAGTAACCTAAAGCTCAGGTGGTGAAACTACATGCCCTCCAACGAACCGACATCTCATCGATAGTACTGCACCAGACACCAGTGCTAAAAAAAAAATAAAATAAAATAAAAATAAAATCATCAAAATCATTAAGATGAACAAAGCTAGTTCGAATCATTAGGACTTTATTAAAAACCTGAAGCTGCATCTTACTGCACAGCTTTATAGCGCAATTATTTGTTTCTTATCTAAGGTGTTTACATGCAGTCTTTTTATGAACGGCAGAAGCACCGAGCTAAAATTTCACCTGAATAAGATAACTGAGCCTTAATATGCAGCGGTGCTGATTTCACATAAAAGTTGCATTTGAGGCAATTGAAACGTACATTAAATTCCATGGTCTGTAAACAATCTTTATCCTTACAATTGCTATAACCAGCTATTAGAAAGCAGCCTTCAGGGATTGTTGTTATTGTCAAATAAGCACGTCATTAAATCAAACTAAGCAAAACAGTAAGAATGCTCATTATAAGGAACAACCTACGTCAATAATTATTTTAGCAATGAGAAGAGATTCATGTGACTTAATTTGTGTACACAGTGCATGGGAATTGACTGCATTCCGAGTTTTATAAACTGCAACACATCACAGGTATAAAGTTGAGTTTACTTCATCTGAGCTTGTATTTGCAATAAAGAACCTGGCACTGGACTTGCATGGCTACAGTGCTATGTCTAAGAACCCATTTACACTGCGGCATGTTTATGACTGTATCTGATTAGGATTCGTCGCTGATGAACACACAAACTTAATTGACTATCAGAACATAAGAGATTTATAATCCCTTACATATGTACCACAGATATTAATGTAATCAGGTGTTATCCGGCACATCGATGTAGTTCAGGAATTTGGACAGATGCCACCGTCCATAAGGGCGGATAAAGATTTGAAAGTTTAAAAAAAAAAAATGCACACTGAATGCAAAAGTTTGCTTTTTGAAGAGTTGCTTTGTACTCGCATATTGTATTTAAAGAGAAAAAAATAAAAACAAATGTTCAGTCTGTTAGCACTGCTCAGCTAACTGCCCAGTGGTTGTGGCAGAGACTGACATCATCTCAGCTGAAACTGGTGGCACATCTTAACTCCTACAAGTTTAAACAAGAGCCAAACTTTGCTAATCAATCCTTGTAAGAATTAACTTGGACAAGTTCCAAGGTACGACTGCACACGCAACAATGCTCAACAGCATTTCAGGAAGACAAAAAAACTAAACTAAAACCCAACCCCAAAAATGTTTGTGAGGTGCAACAGCTTTTTTCTGACTATACCCTAGATAAAGAAACCTAAACGCATGGCTAAACACAGCCTACTCTTAAGTAACAGTTCCCTGTCAGTTGCAGTGTAAACATCTCTAGTGTTGCTTTCCCACTCTGATAAAAAAAGGCAAATGCTTTTGTATTTTAAACTTGGTGTATGTTTTTCTACCTTCCTTCCCACATTAAGCCGTGATTAAGCCGTAGAAAACAGGAATATCCAAACAATAAACAATTAACTGGCCTTCAACCACTTCAGCAGATCTCAGGCTAAAAAGGCAGAAAAAATATAAACAAATACATTGGAAGAAGTTGAGTGTGCATTATTTCTTTAAGGCAGGCAGATGAACAGCAAGCAGATGCTCATTAGAATCTGAATCTGGTCACCAGCTGTCTGTGGTGAAACGTTAATCTGACTTATGCACTTGGCAAGAACACAAGAGTTTAGACTAGACGTGCCTATAAAACCCTGTTTTTACTTTATATTTTATTTCATTTTATGCAAACATATCAGTAAAACCTGAGCCCACATTAGTACTGCATGTCCATAGGGTCATAGGTTTGATTACCTGATGGAGAATAATACTGTATTGTGTAGCACCAGATAGCTTTTAATTCTATTACAGTAAATGTTATATCATGGCAGAAGTATGTAAACGACTCTCAAATATTGGGGGATATATCAAAATGAATTAATTTTAAAAAATGATTTAAAAAAAAAAAAAATATATATATATATATATATAATTTTATTTGAATAAACTCCGATCATGAGAAAAGCAAATGAAAAGTCAAAGAGGCAAATGAGAAGAGAACAATAAATTATCAACTTAAGGTGATTGAGTTACAAGCAACATTCTACTGTATGAGTGCGCCCCCACATTTGACTGTTCAGTAGGATATTGTAATGGGACAGACAGGATCAGATTATTCATCAGTTCTTGTGGATCCTCTTCGTATTCATTTTAAATTCATCTGCTCATTTTTGTGAACAGTGTATTACAATACAACATTTTCAAGGAATCCTGCAATCCTCCCCTCCATCCCCCACCAATCCTGACCAGTTTAAGCAGTGGAACAAATGAATACATACAATATGAATCAATAAAATATATAAATTTCCCGCTTAAAAAAAATTTAGATTTCAGAAAGTAATATCCCATAAATAATTATCCCCTAATTTTGTATACGCAATGTTGTACACATTTTATTTATTTCATGCATATACACTGCTCAGATGTAATTTAGAAATATTTCCCAAATTCTGTGAGCTGTAAATATCTGAAATGAGTTAAGACCCAACTCTGATTACTAATTTTTTTTCCCTCCAGATTATTTCTGGTCTGTAACAGTGAAATATCCTGCCAGGCTCTAGAGTACTGTACTGCCATGTCATGAAGGATAAAAAAAAAAAAAAAAAAAAAAAGGGGTGTTATTTGGCTTCTTCTACAGAACAATGCTGTTACTCTCAGTTTATTTGAGCCGACTATAAGAAAAGCCATCTGAGCCTATGAGTTTGGCTCACAGGAAACGGAGTACTGAAACAATGACTTCACAGGAAGTGCTGCTCCAAAAAGTGATGGCATCATCAAATTCCTCAGCAGGGCAAAGTGACGGACAAGCAGAGGTAAAAGGGAGTGCCGTTAAACAATCTGGCTCATGTCTGGAGGAAAATTATGCCTTGGGTACAAAGAGCAACCGGAGGACTGCAAATGTTTGACAGTGTAATTCGCTCTCTGCTCTTTGCAGTTTCACACGACTCCCTGGGTTTGTGCTCTCTGTGCGAGAGCATGCGAGCAACGTGAATCCGACTGGTTAAGTGGGTGGAAGATCAGCGGGAGATGATTAGAGCTCACGGCGAGCAGACACAGCACGATGTGTCAGTCCAGCATTACAGCGAAACCTTTCATTCTGATTCTCTGCAGTACGAATAATATAACACAGATGCACAAAGACATACAGCAAACGATTGACAAATCTATCCTCAATGGAAATGCAGACATAAAAACAGACTTACTATCTGTTTCTCGGTGTACTTGTTAGAGCTGAGCAGGTTGACTGCTTCCATGTGCCCGAAGTCAATATCGTGGCCCAGCAGGAAGATGAAGAGCAGCTTGCAGACATACTTCTTCTTGCTGTAGCCATCCAGAGCCTTGTCTCCCTTAAACTTTGAGCGAATGTTGGCCAGCTCTTTGTTAATTCGCTTGATCTCAGCCTCCTTACTCTTGCCTGAGAAAATAAGCAAGGAAGAACAGGGGCATCAGTGATGACCAAAGAACCAAATCTGTACCCAGATTACCAACGGAAATTGAGGGTCGTTTTATTTAATATTTGTTTGTAGGTTGTGTTTTTAATAAAGCCAATTTATTAGTGATACTAGAAACCAACCGCTGAATCAGTATGCCAATGTTAACAGAAAATATGAGCAAGCTAAGTACAGTGGAAGCTCAGAGAAGCTGTCCAGAGATAGAATCCAGTTCATTTCAGACAGCCTGAGGCTTGGTCATACACAGTGATTTTACCCATGATCACAGTTTGAATTTATGTTCAAATTTGGGAGCAAATTAAAAAATAAAAAAAATAAAAAAAATTAAAAAAGTACTTGAACATTATTAGCTCAAATCAAGGCTTTGTTTCCCAAGCTCAATTTGTTCACGGTTTGTTTTGGCAGGTTTTCAGTTCATCTCTACCTGAGACCATATTAACTGAAAGAAAAAGGTGTGTTACGTGATGCTAATTTTATTTTATCAGGGCCCATTTTGCTGTTATGTTTGAGAAAAGCAAATTTCAATACGTTCCAATAGTGATTGGCAATATGAGAGCAAACTGCATCCAACTACTGGTGTTCCACTACCAGTACAATAAAAATGGATCACCCACTTCTTTAACTGGCACATAGACCACACCCACTCCAAACAGCACAGTCACAAGGCATACTTCAGTGCTCCTGACAGGCAGAGAGACCACACCCACTCAGTCTTACAAATTACAGGTATTAGGTTACGACAACAGTATGTGATCTGAAATAATTATACAGGGAACACAACATAATATAAAACTGATGCGTAATTACAAGTTAACCTGAGCGATGAGTTGCCCAAACATATAAAATTGTTTGTCATATTAGCATTTCTTAATCTAACGTGTGGGAAAGTTGGCTATTAACAGACTGGCATGTTTATGTCTGTAATGGTTACAAGTGCAGGAAGTGTTTTATAGGTTATAGGATAACAAGTTTATCATCTTTCCTGAGCTCGTTAGGTTCGAGGTCAAACAGCTGATGAAGAGGTGTTTAATTGTTCATAGGTCTTAGTATAATGATCACTTTGGCTGGCCGTTTCCTGAAACTAGTGATCCATATTCATTTAGTTCTGGTCGATACAGATTCCGATACGAGAGGGCTTTTTTCTTTTGCATTAATATTATAATTATTAGTGTTGGTACTGTGTTTAAGGTTATAACATGCTCTCTTGCTTTTTTGACACTGCCAGAATTTTAAAAATCTCAGCGCAATATAAATGCATGACATATCGCCAGCCAGTATACACTGGTAAAGAAAATAAAAAAACTAAACCAATTTTCCATTGAACTGCACCTTAGGTTTACAGTAATCAAAATGTTTATTATTTAAAATGCTTTATGGCTTATTTATGACCAAAAGGAATTGCTGATAAACAGATAAAAACAGTTCATATATGATTTATAAATTTGAATGCTTGTTAAAGGTTAACGAACTGACCCAGAAAATTCCAATTTGGTGCATCTCTTCCACACCTGACATTGCTGCTAATAATCTGCTCACAAAAACTTACAGGATATTTCATTCTGAAACCGGATTGGACCCACTTTGCTGCACGCTCATTGCAAGATGTGGAACGGAATATGAAACGCTAAGTGGATTGGCCCTGTTAGTCCGATATCCGATGAGAATGCCTCCAATATCAGACCGGATAATGATATAGCATGGTATCGTACCCATCCCCACCTGAAAATGTGGGAGACCCATTTTGTGAGGATAGTTTGATAGGTAAGAACTTGATGGTCGTGTTTGATTTTGCATTTTCGATTTTGTGCCTTCTTGCCATTTGGAGATAGTATACGAGGAGCTACTGGACAAAATATACTTGGACAATCTGCTTTGAAATTCAAAATCGTAACAAATACAGCCCCGCCCTTTAATGAACCTTACGTACACTGCTCAAACTGGATGCTGGCACAGCCATACAGTGTACATCATTAAAAAATGTGCGACAACATTTTTCCACCACACACCTTACATCAACAGATTCTTTAATGTTTAAACAGATGTGACAAAAAGTTACGCAACCCCTCACTCTTGGTTTAGCCAAACCTTCTCCTGTTGTACAGTAGAATAATTCCAAATAAACACAATCACTGCACGTTTGTCCTTTACTGTTTTGTGCTGAGCTGAGCACAGTCATACATTATACACAAGAATGTCTTCCTATGAAAGAAGGTAGGAAGCAGCACCCAGCGTTCTATGGAGTCCAGGAACAGATTACTCACAGGCCTTACCATGCAGCTTGACACCATTACATTGTACATTCATCTTTTTATAGAGCGGGAACGAAAAACACCCATTTAAATTTGCACAAGCCTGAATGTCAGCCATTCAGTAATAACATCATAAACCTCCACAATGAGCTACATATCGGTGCTAGCAGGACAACTAAAGATTTACTCAGAGCAGTTCCTCATCATGCATTATATACACCAAGCAAAGGCATAAAGCAGCCTGGCTAGTGCATGCAGAACAGAATACATGTTCTGAACCTGCAAGACCTGCTTTTAGCCAGTGATGCTGCCCAAACGCCAACCACCAGACTGTTTTGGTTAGTTCCAGGTGATTATTTGCAAGTAAGATCAGGAGCGAAGGGAACTCAAACAGCAATACAATGTTGAACCCACACCCATTTCAGCTCAGGATTAAGATAATGAAACACTTGTAACGCTCGTAACAAAGTAGTTACATCTGTTGTTGAGCTAGTAGTCTAAACACATTCTGACTCATTCTCTTAAAGGAGTGTTCGGGCTGCAACTTCGTGCTGTCATGACGGTACTACGGACTGAGCACCAAAGCACAACAGTGAATGGCTAGCACATAAATCATGCACAAATGTGTCTTCTGCCCGGTTCTGACGAAGTCACAGCCATCTGCTTTCTGGGTAGGCAGAACAGCTTCCTCTCACCCAGGCGTCAGACATATGGACACAGAGAAGGCCTTGTAGAACCAAGTTTGATTTTGGGCCTGATCCAGTATCTTAATAGATTGGTACATGCTACGTGTTTAACTAAGGCTGGACCATATTCTGTAAATAAACATATCAGAAGTTCAATTAAGAATAAATTAAATCACCTGCAATTTAGCATTTCACTCTCTTACAGACACAAAAGCAAACTTCTCAACCCTATCTCTCAAGCACACTCCCACCCATTCAGACAATGTTTCTGGGTAAGTGTGTGATGCATAGAGGTGGGAAAAGTTTTTATCAGGAGGAAACAGTTAAAGGGTCTGAAGAACGTGTGTTTAATTTCTACATGCAGAGTTCAGAAACAGTAATAGTAGATGGAAGCAAACGAATTGTTCCTAAAATAAACAACACTGGATTGGGTATCGCAAGGATAATGTTTTACAAACAATAGTTATCCCCATAACTGGTGAGCGGACGATCAGTCCCATAGAACCGATCTGTGCTGGTCAGATTTACACTTGCACAGCCCACTAACATGGTCACATGTTAGCATAACAGCATAGTGCTTTTACAACTCAGAATTCAGTTCACATGTACGGAGCTTTAAACATGGCTCATTTGCTTGCAGGTTTGTTTATGAGACAGCACAAAGCTAGATCAAGGTTAAGCTAAAGATATTATAAAGCTAGAGACAGTATCAGGCACAAGCCCCTGCAAAATGTCATTAGCAATGAAGCGGTTTCCATTAAATGAAAAGCTGAACAAAAATTCATCTGTATGCGATTAATAATTTATAATTCTTAGACAGAAAGAATATTTGAAGCTGAAAGTCATATTTCACCAAAAAACAAACAGGTTTTGTCTGTTTTGCAATTGGCCACAAGTTTTCAATCGTTACATCTCTAATATATCTCGATGTAACAATTACATTTCACTGGCCTGCATTCCCTACTTTGATAAAACTTTTTCAACTGTTTTGCATAACCTTACCAGCTGAATGCATATTATTTCTAAAAGGGCTCAGTCATGACATCCCAGTACATCATCTTTTCCAACACATTCTGTTAAATAAAGATGGCAGTGTTACACACAGTGCAGATATAATCACTGCAAACTAAGCACTCTGATCCAAATGATCAATGTTTTATCCATGCGCTGTATTGTAGATCACTAAACAACACATGACTCTTCATAAAAGCTTGTCTCTGCGCCAATTATTGTGTGCTGTGACAGAGGCCCTGCATTCAGAGGTCATACAGGACATTATGAACGCATGGGAAAAGTGAAAAGGAAGAATAACGGAGTATTTCTACAATCAGACCCTCACACCTATAGATTCTGAAGAACCAAGAAAGCATTGTCCTCAGATGCAATTTATACAAGGTGATAAAATAAATGCAACATGCATTTAGTACTGACCAACCAACCCTCCAACTGTACACTGCTCACAAAAAAATGAAGGGACATTTAAGTGAAGATGAAGCGATTAAAAAGAAAAGAAGCATTTTATTTTATTTCATTTAAACAAGATAAACAGAAAAGCAAATGAAAAATCAAAAAGTGGTTCAATTACACAAATGAGTTCCAAATCGTATGGTGATTGAGTAGTAAGTGATATATTCACAGGGGTGAACAGAAGCATGTCAAACTGTACGAGAGTGCCCCCATATTTACTGGTCAGTAGGTTGTATGGTCACACAAGAGTGCCAAAAAACACTGACAGTGAGGGGATGTGGAAAGGATCAGATTGTCCAGCAGTTCTTGTGGGATTCTCTTCATATTCATTTAGAAATATCCCCTCATTTTGTAAGCAGTCTATATGAAGCACAGATTTTATCCATATTACATCAACTCAATATGAGGGTATTTACATGCACTTAATGCAATAATCCATGGGTTTACATACACTTGAATAGTCGGACAAAGGAAAAGTAGGTTTACATGAGTCAGGCAATAATCTGATTTCTACTTTCTCCATCCAACCAATAATCTTTACAAAAATATTCAAACTTTAATATTATAACATTTTCTCAAGTATATACTGTGTTTCAGGGTCTCCACGCCACAAAGCGTCCGATTGCCGTTTGCTGCCTGTAATTCCTTGGCAAGTTTAGGCTAATTCCAGGGTTGCCAGATCAAGACCTCTCTTAAAAACCACGCTAAAGTCAACCGAAAAAGTCTTTAGCACAAATGACCCTTGCAAACATGGGGAAGGTTTGTGCACATGCAGACTGAAAAAAAACAGATCATAATCATCCAACTTGACATGCATGCTATGAGTAATCCGATTACTGGAGTGAAATACCTTCTTTATCGAATTTCTAAAAACAACAACATTAAAAGTGTTTTACTTTATAGGCCCTAGCCACTGAACACAGGCCTTGTAGACTAACCACAATACGTTGTTAGATGTATCCACGTTTTAAATGTTAAGTGCAAAATGGTCACAGCACAGAGCTCATCAATTCTTTCTTTTGACATCAGCTAGAAGCTAATCCTAAAACAACCAGAGTAAGTTGACGGAAATGATGGCAATTCTTGCTACATGGGAAATAAAAGTACATAGTTAACATTATCCATTCTTAAATCCTGTGTTAGGCGTTCCCTACAACAGTTCATCATGCAGCATTAAAACGTCTACACCAAGTGAAGAATTGTTTCAGACAAGTCGTAGTTATAGGTTTGTTACAGTACTCTATATATAAAGAGAGACTACACATTTAGGGATGATTCAGATCACAAAATGCAGCCAAACCAAACCCAGGCTGTGACGTCGGACACCGCTAACACAACCACTTAGACAAGAGATATACTGGACTGAGTGAATGGGAACAATCTGATATACACATTATCTAAACAAACAGACCATACTTCTGTGGTTGACAGATATCAACCGTTAAGCACAAGCTTGGGACTGTGATCAAAGGCTTTCATATTCCGCCCACCATAACTGGTGTCGAAAATAAATAAATAAAGATTGCCAGTACCAGTGTTCATGCGAAAAAGAATATCGCACCAAGTTTACACAAATAACACACTTCAAGCAAGACTGTTTCTGCTTATTGTTCACGTTTCACATCTCATATGAAACCAAACGTTGTGTGATGGTTCCAGACCTGCATGTTATTGAAATTAATCAAGTATCACAATCATTCCAGGGACTTTTTTTCCCTTGTAGATTGACAGCCAGTATTCTTATAAACAAGGAGCTACATGGGGCTCAAGACCAAATACCATGGTCGATTGTTTCTGTGTTTATTGCCATATTAGCACACTGATAGTAGGGACCGTAATCCAATTGTTTTCAATTTAGTCCACCTTAAATAAAATATTGACAGGGGACGTCTCTCCGAATTCAATCTATAGGAAATGGTATGATCAAAAAAAGGTTGGAATGGGTGGGAAATTAGCAGAATTAAGTTATTTAGACTAAACAGACAGCCAAGCAACCTAATTTTAATATCTGAGGCAAATCAACCATTCTGAACAAGTCTAAGACCATTTTTATGTCAAATTTAACATTTTAACGTTGTTCATTACAAATAAAATAATCACCACCCGAGTGAAAAGAACAATCTTTTAAAAAAACAACTGCTTCAGAATTGTATTGTAGTAATAATTGAATTCATGTTCCCTTTCGAGCCGCATGGACTCCACAAGTTCCATAATCCAGGTGATCAAGTGCGATTTCAAAAAGTAACCTATGCCGTTTTGCTTTATGTAAGGTCGTAACAGCACCATAAAAGCACGGTTTATTTATTTAATTAACATCTAGGCCACCCATGGAGGATGGGTCCCCTTTTGAGTCTTGGTCCTCCCAAGGTTTCTTCCTTCTACTTTCAGGGAGTTTTTTTCCTTTCCACTGTCACCCTAGGCTTGCTCAATCTGGGATTGGGATTTTAAGATAATATAAGATTTTAAAGCTGTTTGGAGACGATGCTCCGTTATAAAAAGTGCTATAGAAATAAATTTTAAGTGAAATGAATTATCAATGACTAATGGCTCAATCATAACAGTTTTACCAGGTAATTCTTTACGTTTATTCATTTTTACACTTATTTTCTTATCCGTCCAAACCCGGGGACATGGGAAATGCCGGTGCCAAGCTGGCATCATGGGGCTCAAGGCAGGACCAACCCCAGACAGGCTGCCAATCCATCCTAAAACGCATGCATTCACACACTTAAGAAACGTGGTCATGGCGAGGACATGCAGACTCCACTCAGAAAGAACCCAGGCCAGTGCACCTGCTATCGAACCTAGGACCTTCTTGCTGTGAGGCGATGGTGCTACCGACCGAGCCACTGTACCACCAACATTCTTAATAGCCATTCATAATCTTTTTATGGTTTTATATGCAGTTCAAAGACAGGACAAGCAGTGGCCCACTCAATGAGGAGTGAATGTGTGTGTGTGCACTGGATATTTGACTTTTTTCATTCAGGTTTCTTTGTGCTTTTTGCACAAACGTGCTTCCTGGCAAATCCACTAATATTACATGGGGTACAGACACTCCAAATAGCTTAAATGACACAGGTCTATAGACCCATTACAAACACAGGTTTTTTTTTTACCAATACAACCCACATGGTAAGTTCATCTCAGAAAAATGTGGTCACATAATTTCCTCCTCTCACCTTAATAACAGCCTGAGTCGTGTATAATAACCAGACAGTGCCAACTCTTCTTCTTACCAGAATTTGTGGCTGCCTATATTAGCGTGGGCGCCTGCATTACCTGCTGTTGAAAATAATTCCAGTTCGGATGTTTGGTCTGGTAGTTTTGCAGACAAGTCAGTGTCAAAATATTCTTTGGCCACACCAAATGTGACAACATCCTTTTGGCATCATTCTTTTGGCCACTGTCTAATAATTATACTCAGACGTACCTCAGTTTGGTCAACAGCTCACGATCAGGTTTTTACTCTACATTCATCCACAGACACTGGACAATACATAAGGTGCTGCTACTGGTGGAGGTAGCCATGGGATGCCACAATACCTCTGAAGATGTCCTGTGCTATCAGGCAACAAGATGTGGATCGGACTTGTTTGTCCAACACGTCCCAAAAACTCTTAATCAAATTCACACAGAAAGGACCCAGGCCGCTCCACCCTTGGGTTGAACCCGGGAGCCTTCTTGCTGTGAGGCAGCGGCGCTACGCACCAAGCCACCGTGCTGCCCACATATTAGTATATCAATGAATTAACATTAATGAACAATGTGTTCCACTGTACTCACACTGAATATAGTGTTATAAACACACTGGATAAAGTGTTACTGTCCCGCCTCACTACCTATACTCACCCTACGCTTCAATAAAACGACCCCGAAACACTTTTGTCACAATACGCGTTCACACAGCACAGCGGACTTCATGGTCGTACCTACATTGTGCCGTTTTTGGTTCCATTTTGGGCGTGCTGACACACAGATCTCTAATAGGCCTTATAATAAATGCAATGATTAGGCAACACAATGATTCTCACCATCGTGTTCTGCACGTATTAGACAGGTTCGTACAGCAAAGCAGACTTGGTTGGACTTAATATTGTTAGGAGGGGGCTGACCTCTTATAAGCCTAATAATAAATGTACCCCCGTGTCAATAGTGAAATACCGAATAGTAACCACGGACTGTAGAAAAGCAACCGTGAAATAAAACAGAAACATGGCTTGGTGAGGAAAATGAAACATCAGTTACCAAATCAAATCGATTATCAAAACAATATTAAAATATAATATATAATCTGAATACAGTGTTCCCTCGTTTATGGGGGAGGGGTAACGTTCCAGGACCACCCGCGATAAACGAAAATCCGTAAAGTAGGGACGCTATATTTATTGAAGTATTTCTACACTACTTTAGCGGTAGAACTTGCAGAACGTTCGGGTTTCATC
>JAUZST010010042.1:0-12633 GCA_034779995.1 Parotocinclus haroldoi | reverse complement strand
GTGTGTGTGTGTGTGTGTGTGTGTGTGTGTGTGTGTGTGTGTGTGTGTGTGTGTGTGTGTGTGTGTGCATGTGTGTGCTGAGTTCACTCCAGGTTAGCTTTTAATGATCCTAGACTGGAACAACAATGCTGGGACAGATTCCACCTTTCAGTTCACCTGTATCAGACTGGGGACGTGTCCCAAATCACACACCCCACTATAAAGGTCCTAAAAACATCATCACTAAGTAGTATTAGTCCTTCGTGGCTGTGTACCTAATCACATGTCCTATTCACTATGCCATAGACAACCCAATAGTATCTGTTTTAATTCCATTGTGGCTGTGTCCCAAATCACACTCCCTGTCCACTATAAAGGTCATATAAACATTGTGGGTAAACAATGTTAGGTCACTGTGGCTGTGTCCCAAATAATACAAACTGACTTCATTAAAAAGGGCACATAAATAGGTCTTTGTGGACGTGTCACAAATCAGACACCCTAGTCACTATAAAGGGCAAATAAACATAATATCTAACTTCTATCAGTGTGTGAATGGCTGTGGCTGTGTCCCAAATCATGCACCCTTTGACTCTGTAAGCCACATAAATTATCCAGTACCATCTATTATAATTACATTATGGCTGTATCCTAAATGTCCCAAATCACACACACGCACACTAATGAATTATAAACACCATACCAACATACCCTTACATACCATACCAAACCACACCCTAATTCATCCTATAGACCCCATAAACACCGTCAAATGTCCCAAATTACACTCCCTATTTCCATTTTAGCATGCAAACTCTGTGTCTCCAAATCATTGTGGGCTTGTCCTAAAGCACACACCTTACTCAATATGAAGGCCACACAAACATCATCCCTAACTTTCAGCTGTCTACTGTAGGCATGTCCCAAACCACACACCCTATTCCCTATAGAGGTCCTTATTAAGGTCCCTCATTACGAGTCCACTTTGGTCATGTCCCAAATCACACACCGTGTTCACTACATAGGTCAGATTATCAGCCGAATGTGATTTGATAGCAGGATAGAAAGTGTGAGCTGACTCACACTCAGTGTTTGTCCATAACAGCTGTACAGACACAGGCATCACACTCATCAGCTTATCAACATGTGATGACATACAGACACACACACACACTCACACACTCACACACACACTGTGGAAGCAACAGCCACTTCTCACCTGTTATCTGCTTCCTTTGTTGCTCTCTCTCTATTCATTCTGTGTGTGTGTGTGTGTGTGTGTGTGTGTGTGTGAGCCTCTCAACTCTATTTCTGTCCTGCTAATGTAGAATCACAGCTCCGCTGCTCATTTTTCCATTATTAACGTTTTTCTTCTCGTCCGGTCGCCTTCCTTCATTATGCTCTCTTGGTTTTTGTTTTTTTTTCAAAAAGATGATTATTTTTTAATTCACTGTCACATTTTCAGTTTTTATTTGGAATGCAGCTTGGTATGATCAGATTCCATTTTTAAATTGTGATATTAGGAATGGATTTGTTCCTTTGGCTCTTTGGTCATTTTATTTTATAGAGTTTGAGTTGAATTTCTTTTAATTAAATGGAATGAATAAACCTGTCGATGGGGCTTCATTAATAAGCAGGTGCTCGTTTACATGCTCTTTGATTTCCGTACTGCACCATGTGTTTAATAGAAAGCCGGTGTGCATTTTTATTCTAGTCGACAGATAAATTGGGAATATTTGTCCATTGTCAATTAAAATTGTTCTGAACAGCCTATAATGGAAAATAAAATAGAAAACAAACACCTTTAAACACGATCACAGACTCTATTTACTGAACATTTCAGAATAGAAAGTGGGAGTCTGGAACTGCTCAGGATGTTAGTCCTAAAATAAAAGGACTAGAGCTGGGAAACATAGGGTGCCACAAGGGCCATGGGATGACTGGGCCACTGGACTGTAACTGTAGGACTATTGAGCTGGAAACAGAGGACCTAAATAAGACTGGGGAAATTGGAACTCTGTAACTTAAGGCCTCTGGACTACATGGCTCTAGGAAGATGGGACTATTGCTATAGCAGACCCTACGTAATAGAACTATAGGACTGTTGGTCTGTGGAAACACAGGACTCTGGGCAAATAAAACTAGGAGACACCGATATGTGTCATAGGATAACTGGGCCACTGGACTCTGGACTGTACGACTATTGCTCTGGAAACAGAGCACCTACATGGGACTGGGTACATGGGTCTCTAAAACCTAAGGACTCTGGGAACAGAAGATAGTGTCTATGGACAATAGACACATAAATCTGGTAACTAGAGGACAGTGTGGACATCCTAATGCTCTTGGAACCTAAAATGTAGAACTATTGGAACATGACTCTGTAAACTGTAGGTCCTGGGTCCACTGGGAACAAATGAATCTGGAAATTATAGGACCCTGTAAACCCTAGAAATATACTTATGAGACTATGGGTCTACAGAAAACTCTGGACAATATGGACCTGGAACAGGACTCTAGGACTTTCGGGACCTTTAGAGGGCAATCAGTAATCAGTCCAAATGTGCCCCAGTCACCAAACCAAACCCCTTACTGTAACCACGTGACTATACTTCACGTGAACAGGCGCGTTCGCGCAACATCCATAATTACGTTTACGTCTGAGGACGAGGAGGAGTCGCCAATCCCCGCCCACATGATAATAAACGTGACCTTTTGAACGATGTCGCCATGGTTACGCCATGCACTCCCCCATATCGTGCGTATCGTGACCCGGTGCGCTCGAGACGGAGAGGAAGGTGCGCGAGCTGGAGGCTGAGAGGAATCAGTTTTCCCGCTTCTTAGAGAAGTTTGCAGGCGAGCGCGCCAAGGGAGCCGCGGGAACAGAACGGAACGGGCTCGTGACGGACTGAACGAAGTGATTGTTTGATGCCTGTGTTTGCGTTTGGCGCGTGAAACCGTACCGCGCTCAGTTATGGATTATTCTCGGCGCGCGTGGCTTCACCCACTCCAGATTTGAGCGCTGGATGGAACTAATGCCTGTTTAACCGGGATGTTGGATTATTGTGAAGTGGAAGCTGTGTGCGCGTGATGCCAGCCCGACACTGACTGTTTGCTCGCGCCTGATCCGTTGGTTCTTGTTTTCCCCCCTCTCTCCCTCTTTAATCCCGTCAGAATGGCTCGGTTCGGGGACGCGGTACCGGCACTACACGGGGTTCTGGATGGCGGATCAGAGCGCAGCCGGACCCGGGACCCTCCCTCCTCCTCCACCGGTGGAGTCTCTCCCGCTTTCAAGCAGACCAAAGCGCAGCGCGCGCGCACCATGGCCCTATACAACCCCATCCCGGTCCGGGAGAACTGCTTCACCCAGAACCGGTCCCTCTTCATCTTTGGGGAGGATAACGCCGTGCGCAAGTATGCCAAAAAGATCATTGAGTGGCCATATCCTTTAAGTACTACTAACAATACACACACACACACACACACTGGGACACTTTAGAGACACCAATTAACCATCTCTTCTCCTCACACATTAGTCATCTGATCAGTCAAATCAGTCATACTGTACATTACCTGGTTCTGGTCGAAATAAAAAAAATGTTTAGCATGTGTATCATACTGATTGACCTTACCTACTCAATGGATACACACTTTATACTGTACTTAAAGGTGTTAAAGTGTTTAAAAGGTTCTTGTTCTGCAAATTAGTATTCATAAAATTCGACTCATTCCCTTTTGGTTGGGTGCAGCTGGCAAGGTGCGTTTATTTCTGTGTATATTCCATTATGAGCTTTTGTGTTTGGTTTCTACACTTGGCGATCATCAATATTGGATTGTCACCAAAGATTTTGAATGGCGTGATGTGGAACAGTTTAGGCTTGGGATGCTGTGTCGATAGCGTCATTACACTTGTGTTTTGAACTTTATTTATGGTATTTATGTAGAATATTCTTTATATTTTTTGTAGCTTTAACTATGCACCTATGATGTCTGTACATTTTGGTTTAACGACCTGTAGGCCAGCCTGCCGCAATGACACCATAAAGAAATATCAGTGGTCTGATTTCACACTGTGTGGATTGGTAGGTTCTCCAGTTACCCAAATGTATGTGCACAAGGTTCTGTAATTCGATTTATAATATAATCGACTTTCTACATGCATGGTGTATGTATGGTATGAGTCTGTGTTGCTGTGGCTCTGCTCGTGCTTTATTCCTCACATCTCGACACGCGCGCGCGCGCACACACACACACACACACACACACACACACACACATCTGTTGTTCCTCAGCGGTGTATAGGCTGGGGTTTTCTTGTGCTTGATACTAAACATTTCACCACACATCTGGCACAGCAAAGGTGTGTCTGAAAAGTTTCTGTCTGTTTTCTCTTTCTTTAATTTCTCTTTTCATGTTGGAGATTCAAGTCATGACTGATTGGTAATAACGGGTCCAAAGTATGCCACGAAAACACCCTGTTTTACCACATACACCAACCTGGACTGTTGGACACGACGCAGGTCGAGTCCATGGATTCACACTGTTGGTGCCAAGGTCTGACCGTCTGCCATCTGTCAAAATCCACTCTTCAACTGTCCAACTCCTGCTCAGCTTGTTCTTGGCTGACACAAGCAGCACACGATGTGATCTTCTGCTGTTGTAGCACATCCGCCTTAAGGTTCATCTCGTTGTACATTCTGCAATCAGAAAACGGCAGCTCCTGAGGGGTCGGATCTTGTGTCTTTGAAGGTTCCATGCAGATATGGCTAGCTCTTCCAAGGCATAGGATGGCATATTGTTCAGGATGTGCTCTTAGACCTGGGACAGGTTTCTATACAATGTTGGCGTTTTATTTCTGGAAATATGTCCCGTTACATTTTCTCCCAGATAGAAAGTCCATAACTTTTAGGAAGACTGAATGCTACCAGTGGATAAAATTTGAGAGACATGGCATGACCGTCTCATAACAGGCACAACAAACTGTGTTTAAACATTGAATCAGCCTGAAGGGTCATGAGACGTCTGCATGAGAATGAGAGAGTCTGTTCCTTTTGCTAATGGTTCAGCAATAAGCTGGAATGACACCAAACCAAACGCGGCTCCAATCTGTTAGTCGGAGGCGCGAAGATAAACATCTCGCTCTGATTCACAAGCAGGAAATCTGTCTGCTCTCCATGACTGAACAACGGATGAAGCGGAACATGCGGATCAAGAGATCAGCTTGATTAGACGTGATCAGAACATCATCTGGACAGAACCCGATCTGATAACTAGCGCTCGAGCAGAAGCTGCGACAGGAACCGAGGAACTAAGATGAACCCTTAGAGCAGGAATGGATCATCTGGCAGATCGATGGAATCAGAACTGAACAGGCATTTGAGGCCTGCAAGACATTCCAAAAATATGGAGACAGGCTATATTCAGTTCAGAACATAACAAAACAAAGCTGTCATTTCAAACGGGAGATTATGATCATTGGTTCCATAGGCAGCATCCAGGAAATGCTGAGGAGTGTTTGAGGAGTTAAGGTTGATCATCAAACGTGTTCTTCAAAGAAAGATTCAGCAGGATCTCTGGAGCATTTCAGTTTTGTGGTGAAAAACTTTCAACGTCCATTTCGGCCAGTTTCGACCCGTTTCCAAGTTTCGCTTCGATCCTCAACGTGTCAGAAAGACAAACATTAAGACTCTTCTCTGTACTGCCCCCTGCTGGTGTAATAGCTTTACTGTTGCTTTTCCATTTACATGAACAGAATGCCAGAGTACGTTTTATCAGGTAAGAATCGTTTCGAAGTTATAAGAAGTTTAGATAAAGGAGCGTTTGGTCCTCTGAGAGAGTTTGATTTCATCCTTATCGATCTGCTCCTTAAAAATGTGTTTTAAAGCCCTAAAAAAAGCTTTGTTATTTGGGTTTGTGGTTTTATAGCAAAGACCTTTGAGGAAAGACGTGGAAGCAGGTCATTGACCGAAGCGGGTGCTGAGCTATGCTATGTATAGATACATACTCTGTTTATGCTCTATATAATCTAAATATAAAAGATGTTATAACCAGAGACTTAACAAGTGACTATGAACCAGTTTATATAGTTATGGATTAGAGAGAATATACAGGGGATAATCAGAGGAATACTACTTACAATAGGACAGGTGTGTAGACCTACAAACACCATTGACAGCTCGGTACCAAATAAGTAGCAAGAAGAGGAAATTTATCCACACCCAAACGATGGAAAAAGCTCCTAAACACATCAACCGAGTGAGTTAGAACAGCCTTTAGACTGGAGTTAAGAAACAGATTTTTATTTCTTATAAATTAGAAATTTAGAAATATTATAAATGATTTTTTCATAATTTACTATCAGTTTATGACCTTGGTCGTTAAAGAGAACAAATGTTGATGACATTAAACCGTGCCTTCAGGTGTTGATGAGCTCCATCGTCCCTCGATGCCTCACACTGATCTCCCTGATCTTCTGCCAGGGCTACGTCTGGCCCAGGTGTGTTTGAATTCTGTCAGACTGGTGACCTGCGTTTTGGTTTGCTCCATTGCTCATGGTGTTTTAGACGGACTGTCAGGGCCAGAACTTTGTAGTCATTTTAAAGACCAGAAATGCTTCCTTGTGTGTTTGTGTATCTTCATTTGCGTCTCAGTTGAACATGAGGACAAAACATAAGCATCTGAGAAGCTTCTCTGGTCTTCTTGTGATGTTGTGGAGAAGAAATCTGCTCGATCTGGTCGTTGGTGTGATGTGGGCAGAAAAATCTAGGTTGTTGTCCAGAATCACCGGGATTCCACACAGCCAGATGGACAGTGGGAGCGCCTGTGTTTATTGAGTGGTAAAGGATGACAGGCGTGGCATTTAACGGGTGTGTTTATTTATTTGTTTATTTAGTTGTATTATTATCATTAATAAAATGACTATGAAACACTTGGAGAGGAACAAACATTTATACTGAGTATCATATTATTCTTAATTTAGGGCAGCTCATGCTGTTTGAAATACTTTTAAAACTGTATAAATTAGTTATAATACAGTTTTTTTTAAATCTTGGCTTAAAATACGACACTGTTTTAATTTTATTCCCTGCAAAAAAATTGTTCAAAAATGAAATGAAAAAAAAAATATGAATAATCAACTGCCCAAAAGGTCAGCAGTCTACTCTAAGAGATCTAAAAACAAGCAAATATTAATACTACTAATACTCAAACAAATTCCTTAACTAATTTTAGTTTAGTACTTTAAAAAGTACTGGGCTAATGCTACATCAAACTAAAAAGTACTAAACTAATACTACAGCAGATTTTAAAAGTACTAATCTAATACTACATCAATTTTAAAAAGCACTAAACTAATACCACATCAAATGTTAAAAGTACTGAACTAATACTACATCTAATGTAAAAAGTACTAAACTAATACTACATCAAATGTAAAAAGTACTAAACTAATACTGCATCAAATGTAAAAAGTACTAAACTAATACTACATCAAATGTAAAAAGTACTAAACTAATACTGCATCAAATGTAAAAAGTCCTAAACTTACACTACATCAAATTAAAAAAGCACAAAACTGATACTTAATAAAATTTAAAAAGTACTAATCTAATACTAAATCAAATTAAACAAGTACTAACTAATACTACATCAAATTTAAAAAGTACTAAGCTAATACTACATCAAATTTAAAAAGTACTAAACTAATACTACATCATATTAAACTAGTACTAAACTAATACTACATCAAACGGAAAACGTACTAAACTTATACTACATCAAATTAAAAAAGTACTAAACTAATACTAGATAAAATTTAAAAAGTACTAATCTAATACTAAATCAAGTTATCCAAGTACTAAACTAATACTACATCAAATTTAAAAAGTACTAAACTAGTACTAAATCAAATTTGAAAGAGTAATAAACTAATACTGCATTAAAAAAATGCTAAACTAATACAAAATCAAAATTTTAAAAGTACTAAACTAACACTACATCAAATTAAACTAGTAATAAACAAGTATTAAACCAATACTTAATAACATTGAACCAGTACTAAACTAAATTATCAATCCTAAATAATAAAATAGTCACAAACCTATAAACTCAATCAGATGTCAAATATTTTTAAACTAGAGTAAAACTAATGCTAATCTAATATACTACTGCTAAATTAATGAGAAACTATTCTCATAGTAAAATGATAGTAAAAAGTAAATTAGTAAAGGAAAACTAGTCTTTAAACAAATGCTACACTGACAATAAACTCATACTAACTATAACTATTACTAAATTAATACTAAACTAACAATAAATAAATATTTCAGAAATACTAAGCCAATTCTAAACTCCAACAAGGTACACTAACCAAAATCAGCCTCTGACAATCTTTTTTATAGGGCAGCAAGGGGTACTTGTATGCCTGATCACCAGAGGCCCGGGTTCAGGTCACATCCTGGTCGCCGTTTGTGTGGAGTTTGCATGTTCTCTTTCTTGTCTCTGTGGATTTTCTCCAGGTACCTTGGACTCCTCTCATATTCCAAAGTCAACTATCGACTCTAAAGGGTCCCAGTGGGACTGTGTCCCTTACCCATTTAGGTCGGGTCTCTATTTGAGTCTTGGTCGTCCCTAGGGTTTTTCCTTCTTTGTTTAGGGAGTTTTTCCTTTCCACTGTCTGTTCTTTTAAGATCATATAATATTATAAAGCTGATTTGAGACAGTTATGCTGATTTTGCTCCGTTATAAATAGTGCTATGTAGAAATACATTTGACTTGATTGTGTGTGAGCACTCTGTGAGGGTTACCGCATGTACCTTGTGCTGCCAGTTAAGGCTGGGTTAGGACCTGGTAATCCTGATTGTGGTTGGATGAGGGAGTGACTGTGTGCTTTGCAGTGCTTTTTTTGTTTCTCTAGCTTCACTTGTTTAAACTATGGTGATATCATTTGTGGGCGTGTCCCGATGATGTCAGTGTGTAATCAATGCTGATTCCGGTGAAGGGTTAGGATCCTGTTGCCACGGATACAGTACCTTCTGTCTCGCGAAGTGGAGATGCTGCAGACCGTCTTCTGCATCTCGGCGTTCTTTTCTCAGAGCTCCTTTCCCTTTCGGATGTAATGTTTCCTGCTTTAAAGCCACTAAAGGATGTGTGAAGATAAAACCCGATGTTATGACATCACCATTCATATAGTCTAATAACTGATAATAAAAACATGACTAGCTACCATTACTAGTCAGAACTCACCATGCTCTGCTTACAAAGTCAAAGAGCAGGAACACTATCTAACAAGGAGGGAAGATGAATGTTCCAGTTTCGGTCACTTTTGGCCCATTTCGTCATCCATAACCAACTGCTGATCTACTACTAGGTTATTATTCATATATCAAATGTATAAGCGTATTTTTATGATTTTATAATACTATAATATCCGTAAGCGTGTGTGTCTGAGTTAGTATGTGTGCATGTGTGTGTTTCCTTGACTCTGCCCCGCCACTCCGTTCGAGTACATGATCTTAGCCACCATCATCGCCAACTGCATTGTCCTGGCTCTGGAGCAACATCTACCAGGAGAAGATAAAACCCCAATGTCAAAGAGACTGGTGAGAAAACACACACACACACACACACACACACACACACACACACACCACATGCTGCCAGAGCAACATGATTTTACTGCTAATAGCCTGAACATAACCTCATTATGTTATTATCTGTATGTGAGCTAGAACTTTATACCTCTCTCACTCACACACACACACACACACACACACACACACACACACACACACAAACACTTGTCCTGGTGTTATTACACTGTAATTACCCAATAATAAAGTGTATAATAATACTAAACCTTAATAAGCTCATCAACAACATAGTGTTACATGTGAAACTACATATATGATAACACAACCATGTTCACAACAGGCACACACACACACACACACACACACACACACACACACACACACTTGCGCTGCATGAAATGCCGGGGCTCAGGTGTGTAAGCAAAATAAAGCAGGGAGACATAAACATGAGTGCTGGAGGTTTAATAATAAACAGAGACCGGAGAGGGGACAAGCAGACATGAGCTAACGCACACACACACACACACACACACACACACACACACACACACACACACACAGACACCCAAATACAAGGGGCTCTAAATAATATAATACACTCATAAGAACATGATAAGGCAAACAGGACCAGTGTTTAGTTATGGGGTTTTAGACCCAAAGATCCAGGGACATCTACCCAGGGAGTCCACACTGGCTGGGGACTGTCGAAGGGGTCAAAAGTAGACGTCCTGATGGGTGTGGACCCGTCTAGCACTAGCACCCATGCCCTTTAATTTGGCTTTCCTGCTCATTCTGACTGTGGACTGATTTCTGAATGTCTAGGAGAAAACCGAGCCGTACTTCATCGGCATGTTCTGCTTCGAGGCGGGGATAAAGATCGTGGCCCTGGGCTTCGTGTTCCATAAGGGATCGTACCTGAGGAACGGCTGGAACGTCATGGACTTCATCGTGGTGCTGAGCGGGTGAGTTTGGGGATTATTGGTAATGAATTATTTGTTGTTTAGATTGGTTGGATAAAACTGAATTGTGATTGTTGCTCCACATTCTTAATTTATTTTTAGGCGATTTAGTTCCAGGATTAAGTCTCCAGTACATAAACACACACACACACACACACACACTGTGCTGAGGTATGAATTTTTAATCTACATCTCAGTGTTAAGTACAAAGAGAGATGAGCTTCTGAGCTTCTTAGAGAATTTTACATGATTCCAGTTTCTTAAATTATTAATGATAACCAAGCTGTAGGAGAACCTGTGTGTGTGTGTGTGTGTGTGTGCGTGTGTGAGATGGTGGCTAAGATCTTGTACTCGAAAGGAGTGGAGGGGCGGAGTCAAGGAAACACACATATACACACACACATACTAACTCAGTGTGTGTGTGTGTGTGTGTGTGTGTGTGTGTGTGTGTGTAAGAGAGAGAGAGAGAGAGAGAGAGAGAGAGAGAGAGCGAGAGAGAGCGAGAGAGAGCGTTCACAATGTAAAAACAATCTTTACACATTGGTCATTCCTACTAATTAAATCACTTTGGTACTGCGATCTTAAAAAACCCAAGGATTAAATGAGACGGTGCCAATACTTTTGCACACTAGGTTTTACAATGTAGTTTTGGGTTGCTGGTGAGGATGAAGTTTGTCCCCTGCAAGTGTAAGTCAAGACACGTCTGGCCCACATCCCATCGGGGTCAGAAGGTCATTGTCAGGTCCAGAGCATCGGGTCTTGAGTGGGTTGCACTTTGTCAGGGCTCTGTCCTGCTCATGGAGGTCTGTCCCATTCTGGAAGGGATCCCATCCTGTCTCAAAGCAGCTTTACAATGTTCTTTATCTACTATTGGAAGCTTGGGGTGACAGTGGCAAGAAAGAACCCTAAATGTAAAAAAGAACCTAAGGTGCCCCGACATGGCAGAGCCTTTAACGATGGCCGTGTTACAGGTTGGCTTATTCTGGACCCTGGGTTGGTTCCTTCATGCTCGTAATGGTAACTGACTTTTACCGTTCTTGCTTTGTGGTGTGTGACGTAGCCCGGAGGTGCCCCTTTAAACAGTAATGTATGGTACAGATTCCCTTTGAATGGTGATAGTGATATATTTATACGTGTGAATCAGCTCACACACATACACTCTCGATGTGTGATGATGAAGTGTGTCGGTGCTTCATCAAAGCAGTGTGGTGTGTTATTAATAGATGAGTGCAGATGAAGAGCTCTGGGTTTGATATCAGATCATGAGTCATGGAAGGTCATTAGATCTTAATGAGCTCTAATGATGAGCGACAGAAATCAGCAAACGATCCAGTCCAAGGGCTTTATCCACGGCTGCTCTATCAGTGCTGAACCAGTGTGTGTGTGTGTGTGTGTGTGTGTGTGTGCGTGTGTGTGTGTGCTACTCAAAAAAACAGCCCAGATCCAAACAGATGATCGATTATATCATTTTATTTGGGTTGCGCTTACAAAGTATTGTGTTAGAGGGGGTGTAGCTATTATAAGATTTGGCATGGTTATGTTGTGATGTGTTAGAGGGGGCGTGTTTGTGATGTGATAGGATAGAGGGGGTGTGGTTATTATTAGAGGAGGCGTGGTAATTATGTTATCATGTTGGGGTGTGTGGTTATCATGTAATGCATTAGAGGGGCTGTGTTTATGATGTGATGTATTATAGGGGGTGTGGTTATTATTAGAGGGGAGCGTGGTAATGATATAATATATTAGAGGGGGTGTGGTTAGGATTAGAAGAGGCGTGGTAATGATGTAATATATTAGAGGAGGTGTGGTTATGATTAGAAGGGGTGTGGTAATGATGTAATATATTAGAGGGGGTGTAGTTATTATTAAAGGGGAGCGTGGAGGGGGTGTGGTTATGAATAGAAGGGGTGTGGTAATGATGCAATGTATTAGAGGAGGTGTGGTTATGATTAGAAGGGGTGTGGTAATGATGTAATATATTAGAGGAGGTGTGGTTATGATTAGAAGGGGTGTGGTAATGATGTAATGTATTAGAGGGGGTGTAGTTATTATTAAAGGGGAGCGTGGAGGGGGTGTGGTTATGAATAGAAGGGGTGTGGTAATGA
>JAUZST010010041.1:0-12634 GCA_034779995.1 Parotocinclus haroldoi | reverse complement strand
ACAAAAAAATGAAATAATATACTGCTCACCAAAATTAGGGGATACCCCAAAATGACATAAATAATGACACTAATGAACTATCCCCTATTTTTTGTGAGCAGTACATAATGTAGTGGCAAGTGTGCACATTATGACAGGACATTTTGGGACTGTGCTGACTTAGTGGTAAGGTACTGGACTGTGGCCCATGGTTCAATGGCCCATGCCACCTTTGTAAAGCTGCTGCTGATGGGTTCGAGAGCAAGGCACATCTCACGATTGCTTTTATTCTAAGATTGTGTCATTTGTAGGTATTCTGGATGACGAAGTGACAAGAAATGACATGCTCCGAACAAAAATGTATTAATGTGCTGATACCGATGAACAGTACGTTATTGTACGCTTAGCTTATTTTAAAAGTGATTCTGTTGTACTTTAATATGCACTGCTCACATGAATTAGGGGATATTTCGTAATGGGAAATTTTGAAGTATTCCCTATTTTTGTGAGCAGTATAAATCACATTTACTTTCCTAGGAAAACTATGTATTAACGGTGCAAAATGCGTACAGTTGCATTCATCATTCATCATTATTTGACAGTGCATTAATACAGTACGTGGCACATTTACGAACTGTGTGTATAGTGTGTGCAGTTACACCATGGTTACTTTGTGTTTCTGTTCTTTTTCAGAACTAAATTAACTCACTGTAAAGTCCATTGCTCTGCTTTTGTGCAAATATGTGCATTAGGATTGGGTATTACGAAATCCACAATCCTATCACAACATTGTCATATTGTGCTGGACGATCTTCATGCCCTATTCTAACACACTCACCTGCTTAGACCTCCCCAATTTAAAATGGGAAAATGTTTTAAATGAGCACAACAAACATATTAAGGCTATTGAAGATAGCTTGCATACACATTTTTAAGAACTGTGCTATGCTATTCGCGTTTCTGGGTGATAAGAAGCAAAGTGCTAGACACTGTGTAAAGTGTATTATCAGCTTTAATGCTTTAATTCATGCCTAAAACGGTTTTATAAAATAAACATCATCATAAGTCAGAATACACCGACTCGTGTAAAGCAGCGGATATGCAGGGCATTTTTATTTTCAAACCATGGAATGAGAGTTTGAGTCTAATCCATAGCTCCTAATATGCGTTTTCATTTTTTTTCGACAGTATGTATGATGGAATGGTTCTTGACGAGTGTTTGTAAAGAATGTTTTAAATACTACCACTGTGTTTCCTAAAGAGGGAATAATAAAACTACACACACTAACATGTTTCAGTTTCTTTGTTGCTACAGTTTGTTGTTTGGGAATTTCATTGATTGATAGAGAAACCCATTTCCAAGAATCCCACCTCTTCCAAGCCACCACAGTTGGGTCCCTGAGCAGGGCCCTTAAGCCACAATTGCTTGGATTGTAAGACTGTATTAATTGTAAGTCGCTCTGGATAAGGGCGTCTGCTAAATCACATAAGTGTAAATGTAAATTTATTTTTCTTACACGTTCAGAATCATGAGTAATTCAACAACAGGATGGAAAATAGGAAAATGTGTTTAGCAAAAGCCAGGTCAGAGGCCAGGCTTTAGGCCAAATGAGATGCTTTTGCATAGAGTTAAACATGAGTCCTTGTCGAGTCTCCAATGTTGTGAGCTCAACTCGGAGTTGAGTCTCTATCATGCAAATTTTGAGCTGAGTCTCAAGAATCAGAAATTGTGCAGTTTATAGCTGGCGAATCTGATTCAGGTGTCGAGTCTTACATGCGAACCCGAGTCAAGTCCGATGTCTCTATTGTGTGAGTACCAGTCGAGCCTCTGGAATGAGAGTTTAAGTCTAATCCATAGCTCCAGCTAAATCACCAGACCAGCACTATCCATCATAAACCAGCTCAGACCAACACGGATCTTGGAACCGCCATGGTCTTGCTGCTTGACCAAACTATCACATCCACAACAAGTTTTTTTTTTGCTGTTTTCGGTACGAATCACATGATAGTAATACATTAGAGTACAACTGTAACTCACGTTATGCAGACTGTTTTAGAAATGGCTTGTGTAGTTTAATGACTATCTGATCAACGTCTGTTTACTTTAGCCTATTATAAAATGAAATACTTTTTCAAAATCCAGCCAATGCTACAGATTCACGAGCAGAGTGCCCAGCTACCTTGTATTTAGAGGGTTTTTTTATTTAGAGTGTGTGAGCAGGTGACTTTCTGCTACTTAACTGTAATAAGCTGTAACTTGTGTTCTTAAGCGTATGTGCCTATCCTATTGTAAGTTTCCTCCCCACTACCTGTATATTCTCTCTAATCTAGAACTATACAAACTAGTTCACATTCACTCACAGAGTCTGTTATATCTGGCTCATCTTCCATGGTGTTCCTAATAATGTTTATTAATTCATTTTGGCTCCTTCCAAACAAAAGTATCAGGTCCATCATAATATCTTCTTAAAAGGTATGGCTTTACCCTAGTCAGCGTTTTATCTGTACATTACTGTCTGTGCTTTGTGTAATTACTGTGATTTTCCATGAACTAAAAAACATTGCAGTGGCACTAGGTATTCTGATGTAGATGGTAGATTTCCACTCGTGTTTTTAACGGACATATCTGATGCAAATGCATACTGGTTGTCTTTTGAAAATGCCCATTATACACTGCTCACAGAAATCAGGGGATAATTCATCATTCTTGAGAGCAGTTGATGTATATTATAATAGCATAAATTACTGTGACTGCTGTAACGTCTCATAACTGCTGAGCAGAGATGTTCACGAGTTGCTTCAAGTGAGTCTGGGTCAATTCTCGAGTCCCTACTATGTGAGTCTGAGTCGAATTTCAATTGTGCAGGGTCTATAATTCGATTCAGCTCAAGTGAAGTCTCAGACTGGTCAGGTATGCAAAGCAAAACAATCAAATGACTTCCAAGTCTGGTTCGTACAAACAGAATTGTAGCAATGTGTCATATTCAGGTTGCGAGCTGGTGTTGATGTCCTTACATTCAGAAAACCGATACAAGAAGTAAGAAAACAAGAGCGCTCAAACTTTCAGATTTCATCTCCGTTACTCTAAAGACCAAAGTTGTTGACGTAGTAGTCAGTTTGACACTGTGGTGTTACTGCGCATGTGCCGTGGTTGAGAGAGGAGCAGGAAGTGAATGGCGGCGGTGTCAGAGGGAGAACAGCTGCGCTGCGAACGTACGCGGTGCTGATAATCCAGTCTTACCGTCGCTATGGCCGCGTTCTTTTGGGATGTAGATGGCGTAGAGCTGCGAGGGGAGAGTCAGTGCCTCTGTAATTAATGAGAAACGCGCTTAGAGTTGGACAAAAAAGAGAGAAAGGAGTGAGAATGAGAAGGACCGGGGCGCAGGGCTGCGGGTTTCGGTGCTCGGTGGGCTTCCTGTCCCGCAGAGAGATCACCGGATCCCCGCTACTTACCCACGACTTCCAGCGCAGGAGACTGGCGGCGTGCAGCAGCCTCTACCGGCGAGACCTGCTGGGACACTACGGCTGTGTCAACGCCATCGAGTTCTCTAATAACGGAGGACAGTGGCTCGTCTCAGGTACACAAATACACAACATGTTGTATATATGCTGTGTACACAAAGGCTACCGAGTTCTCCAATACCCGACATAAACTCCATATACACAATGTATACACACAACACGACGGCGGCTGCTCATCTGAGGTATGCAACTTTAACACAACATGCACACACAAATCAAGTGTATGCACACAATACAAGGCTACCAAGGTCTCTAATGCACAAAGTATAAACTACATGTACACACAGTGCATACACTCAACACCAGAGTTGTCGAGCTTTTCTGAAGTTTGAAACTTGTGTACAACATGCATACAACAAAAGGTGCTGGGTTTTTAATACACAACATAAACAATGTACTTTATAACGCTATAAAATTCTACATTAACAAAAGAAAGTGGCCTGTCTGATGTGCAACATTTAAAAAGTTAAAAACAAAAGTAAATACACAACCACACAAGGCTACCGAGCTACTTGTAAACTGCATGTACACACGCAGGCGAATTCACACAACCCCATATCAAGTTATCTAATGATAGGAGGCAGTGGATTTTTTTAAGGTATGCAATTTGTACACAACATAGTTAAATGTTGTTTGTCTATGTTTTCTCTAGTTCTCTAATACACAAAAATAAACTGCATTTACACACGTGCACAACATACCATTGAGTTGTAATGACAGGAGACAGTGACTTATCTGAGGTAGCAACCTGTACAGAACACACACAATGGAAGTGCATACACAACAATACAAGGTAAAGAGTTCCATAGTACATGACATATCCACAGATACACACTAAATTCATATACATACTACGCACAACACAATAAATAAATCACTAGGAAAAAGTCTGAAAAAACTTGCCAGAACTAAAACTGAAAGCACGCGCACACACGCACACACGCACATGCACACAAACACGCTGAGTACTAATCAGGAAATAGCCAAAGGAGCTAAACTAGCTGTTACAGTACGCACTACACATACACAACCCACCCGTAAACTTACCGGCCACTTCATTAGGTACACTTGCAAATATCTAATCAGCCAATCAAACGGCAATAACTTGGTTCATTTAGGTTTGTAGACATGGTCAAGGTGGCCTGCTGAAGTTCAAACCAAGTGTCCGAATGGGGAAGAAAGGTGGTTTGATTGACTTTGAACGTGGCATGGTTATTACTGCTACAGTGTCTGCTCTAAGTATTTCACAACAGCTGGGATTTTCAGACCTCAAAGGTTTACAGAGAATGGTCCAAAAAAGAGAAACTATCCAGTGAGGGCACTTCTGAAAATGAAATGAAAATGTCTTGTTGATGCCAGTGGTCAGAGGAGAATGGCCAGACCGGTGCAAAGTGAGAGACAGAATGGTAACAGGAACTCAAATACTCACTCGTTGGATGATGATGAGGTATGTAGATGAGCATCTCTAAACGCGCAACATGTTAAACCATGATGCAGATGGGCTACAGCAGGCGAAGACCACACCGGGTGCGGAACAATTTGACCTGTCTCACCATACTTGGCAGTATGATACTCTCCTGCACTCTCCCGAGCTAAATGAGGAACTCGGCAGTGTGAGACATACGGAGTCGCATGGCAGGAAGTGATGAGCACTGGGAAATGTAGTGAGGGAAAGCTGTGGTTACGACAACAGTCATTTTCGTTTTGCACTTTCAATATCTTATTCAATTAGTTACATGAGCTATTCAGAACTGCTCAGCTGTAGTTTAGTGTAAGTGTTGTAAGCATGTTTAAGGGAGGCTACGCTATGATGTGTACTAGCAATTCACCGATTGCAATTTTCTTGGCCGATTCAGATTTCTGAATTCTTAAAAATGTAACCGGGAAATTCTGATTTAATCAGATTCCATTTTTTTTCCGACCGAGAAATAGAAATGTGTCCGACTCTCAGTAGCGTTTATCAAATTCCCTGTATTCAGTTTTTTTTTTGTTTTAAGGCCAGACTTTTTTAATTCCTTGTTCCTCAGATGTCCCTATTTAATAATCTACTGAGGAGGGAGGAAAAAAAAATTATTTATTTTTTAGCACTTTTCAATTTCTCGAGGACTGTGTGGAATCAATACAAGGAAGGAGGAAGAAATAAAAATAAATGTTTATTTTAAAATGTATTTAACCTACAATTAAATTAAAGTGAATCTGGAAAAAAATATAATGAACAGAATAAAACGGCTGGCTTTTAAAAAAAAATTTCGAGCATTGGTGCTGTGGCGGATCCGAGAAATGCCAAAAAAACAAAACAAAAAAACCTTCAAATATGATCGTCGGCTGATCCGCGAAACAAGCAATAAAAAGTGTGGCCTAAAGATCTTATTTAATCTGTTACCTGTTATCTGTGTTTTCGGCGTTGTTCCTACACAGCTTACGTTCATCATTCATATTGCAAACAGAACTCACTTACTGTGAAGAGCTGGAATGCTGAAGACATGGCTGTGACTAAAATACCACAATATCACTACTCCCTTACTAATGCTGCGTTACATAGGAAGAAACTCTTTTTGTTGTACGAAGCAGCAGTATTGAAGCTGAATCCCAAACACTTCTGTATCTGAGCTCACAAGGCCCATTTTCAAAATTAGTGGAGGACATTCAGAGAAACTCTAAACGTGAGCTACTGAGGAACTGAAAACAAAGAGGTGCTGAAAACGTTCAATGAGGACGAGGCCATTTATGAGAACTTTATTTCCGGCATTACAACTTACTGCTCTTAACTTGGACTGGGATGAAAAAAAAGATGCATGTGCAGTACTTACTGGCTTATTGTTCTTGTTTTTTGCAAACTTAACATTTCCGTGTTTTTTTTTTTTTTCCCAGAAAGAGAACCTTTTCTTATTAATAAGAGTGCATTTATAGGATCAATATGTTCATTTAATTCAGCAACTTTGTGTCTTTTATTATTAGTTTTAACAGTTGCTTAATAAATATTGTGAAATCGTCATTAAATATTGGCCATCGGTCACTCTGCTCTCTCCATATCGACATTGGTCAATGATAAAAACCCATATCGGTCTCCCACTAGTCAGCAGTGTTTGATAAACAAACAGTTTAAAGCTGTGTTTAAAGCTGAATTAATTGTGAATGAATGTTGGTGAAAGCAGTGTGTAGCTGCGTTTGTCTTGTATGTGTCGCTGTCACGCGGTTTTCAAAAAATATTTATGGGAAAAATATAAATTGTGGATTTTCGCTGTTTTGCGGAACTTTTACAGACAAAAAAAAATCACAAAAAATATATGAAAAATATTAACAATAATACTAACAATAAAGCAATGTTATAAATCATAAAATATTATTATTTACAGTGAATAGCTGTTGTATCTAGTCAGTATGTAGGATATGAGGTGCTGTAAGCTCGGTACAGACGGAGCATGTGTGATACGAGAGTGATGTTTGGTGTGTTTAGTAAAGAGAACGTTCGATTATATCAGCGTGTTGCTTGATTATTTAACAGTTAAAAACACTACAATAGTGTATTTACTCAGCGGATGAATACTCACCAAAAACGAGAACTAGAGCATCGGCCGCCTGAGTCTCTAGCTTGGACGATGGTATATCTAACTTAATAAGAAAACTGAGGGGCGGGGCAGTTTCCGAACAACTGTTTTCAGCCATTTATGAAAAAGCGTTCAAAAACCTTTTAAGCACCTGGAGTGGATCTCTTTTCTTTTTTGACTGAACAGTTGAACAGTCGTCCTAATTCACATGAAGCTGAGTAAACAAACGATGCAGAAGCACTGCTTGATTTCTGAATGTTCTCTCCAGTTCAAGCCAAGTATTTCTGAATTGAACTGAACCATTGATAACGTGTTACCATGGGAACTAACAGCTCTCAATCTGGTTCAGACACCAGGGTCCTGCTGTCTTTCAATCAGCATCAGTCGTGAAAAGATTAAAGAGCGCAGGAGCGAAACGGTGTGCACTAGTCTCCTGAGTGATTATCCCTGCAGCCCTGTGGTACTAATTTTAACAGAGAGGAGGCCAGAAATGTCGGCCGGTTTTACGTCAGATTGCTTGTTCTAATCGGAGCCGCAGTCGCACAATCCATAGGTCTAAAACGGGCGCTGCCGTCCAGCTCAGACAAAATGTTCATGACCTACCAACACTAACACTTAAAGCCATGAGCTTGGTCGAAATCTATACGTACGTTTACGTTTAGTGATTACAGTCCGAGCAATTGTGGGTTATGGGACTTGGGAGAGGGAGATTTTGGATTTGAACCCTGGACCTTTAGGTCAACATTATAGTTCCTTAATCACTTTGCCACAACAGTCCCTAAACTCATGGTCATATTATTACACAAATCACCTCATAATACGTGATGATATTTGTATTTAATTAGCATTTTGTGTTACATGTTTAATCCCTGAAAGCACTGCCAATCACTGACCATGTACACTTGTCGATCACTTTATTAAGTACACCTCCTTGTCTGTACACCCACTGTGCATTTTGCCAGATCCAAATGCCATATAGATCCACTTTGTCATTCTACAATTCCACACTCGGACCATCTGTTTCTCTAAATACTTTTGAGTACATTTGACTATGTTCTCTACTAATCAGGGCCTGCACTGGACCAGCACAGATCAGGTACCATTTTGGTGGTGGATCATTCTCAGCACTGCAGTGACACAGATGTGGTGGTCATGTGTTGCGCTCGGACGAGTGGATCAAACGGCAGTGGTTCTGGAGTTTGTAACTCACTTTGGTGTCGCTGCTGAACTGAAAAGAGTTGACCAACCAAAAACGTCCGGACACCAGCATCCCGTGGGCACTGATGAAGGTTCAGAGGGTGACGAACACAAACTGTGCAACAACAGATGAGCTGCTGTTTCTGACTTTACATCTACAAGGAGGGGCGGCACGGTAGCCCGGTGGGTAGCACCGCTGCCTCACAGCATGAAAGTCCTGGGTTCAATCCCAGGGTAAAGTGGCCTGGGTCCTTTCCGTTTCAGCGTGGGCTTACTCCGGGTACTCTGGTTTTCTCTTACAGTCTAAATGCAGTGTTGGGTTCATTGATTACTCTAAATTAGCATTGACTCGAGTGGCTAGGCTCTGATGCTGATAGCAAACAAACATCTACAGGAGGAGTATTATGGTAGATGTGTTTAAAAGAGTGCAGTGAGTGAACATAAAGACCGGAAAGCCCTTAAGTTGTCACTGGACTCTTGATAGCCAGTCATCCAGTTTGGTGTGGCAATCCAATTTAAGTGTTGGTGGGGTGGTTCTGAACCATCTGAAATCTTGTTGCATCCTTTTCCTAACTCGTGCCTTTCCATAATTTCTTTTAATGGAATCAAACCCACTACATTTGAAGTCATCTGGGCGCCAGCTCATCTGGTATGGCCTGACAGGTCATTTGCTGTACCTGAGAAAATTTTTAAGTGTTATTCTAAAGGGTTTGATTAACAAATTACAAGTAATCTTGGACTGCAATGGTGAGGGTTCTAATGCTCAAACCAATCTAGAAAAAAAAAATACATTTTTGGTTGTAATGTTACTTTAAATGTTGGTTTGTGAGGTTTTTGAGAGTTAACACAGGGTTAAAAATAGGCTTCGAGTTCATATGAAAAGAAGGCCAGGCTTGTACTTCACAGAGGTGTTGCAGTGGTACGGTCTTGACTCTCTGGGCTGTGGCACTGTTAGATCTTGTGACACAGATGGTAAGAAGGGCAGTGTGAGTTGATCTATGTGCAGGGTAAAACGAATTTAGAGATATAAGAAGGTGCGGGTCCAGAGTACTGTGATCTTTGAATTGGTGTATCGACTGAGACAGGGAACCAGTGGTGTATGGGTCAAATTTATCATGCGAGCGAGCAGTTTTTGAGCAATTGGAAGACTTTTCTGAAGGCTTCAGATGACCTGATGAATGCATGGATCAGTATTTTAGCATCATAAACACGGAGAGGAAAAGAGGCGTCCAAAATGGTTAGCAATGACAGCCAACTGAAAGGAAACCAGGAACTCATTCCTCTTGACTTTCCTAAGCAACTATGCTGACACCCTGAATTCACAAATGGAGTACGTTTTTGCTTTTACTTTACATTTTCAATCAATTACTCACTAAATGAAGGTAGCTTTTCAACGCTTAATTCCAATGTAAGCGAGCTGTAGGTTAATGCAAGTCTTGTGTAAAAGGCTCTTTGAAACGGTATTAACTATATTAAACTACTCGGTTCGTGATACATTTAACACATGATGTATATATAGTCCCTGATGAACTGGATCTTAGACTGGCACATGCTCATTATAGTAGCAGAAAGGCAAAGTATCTTAAAGGACATAGCGAGTCGAGCTCAAAGTCAAGGATCAGATGTCAGTTCTGACGTTTTCTATAAACCTAAACTCTAAACCGTCTCTCTGAACAGCTTTAACGTGGCTTAACCAGCTGTCATCACCCGTACGACACATGCGTTGCTTCCACAGCAGTACTGTTACTGTAGAGACTGTAGGAACCAGATCAGCACGAACCGGCCAAACAACAAAAACTGTTCATAGTGTAAACCAGTAATGCAGCAATCATTGGAGTATTTCTTCTAAACCCCAGTGCTGCGATCAGACATCTAAACGTATAGCAGCACTCGCACAACCAACAATACAGCACCTGTCTCTGTCTCACACACACACACACACACACACACAAAGACCTCTATAGATAAATATAAATACAGAATTGGACTTAGTCTAAAGATAATAGAATAGAGTACGCGCTTTAACATGTTAAACCTAAATAAAAGAACGTGACCAACCTGAGCCTTCCATGACTGCCGAGAGAGAGAGAAAAAGAGAAAGGCAGCAGCTGAGCACAAACAAAAGAGAGAGAGAGAGGGAGAGAGAGGGAGGGGGTGGACAAGGAAGTAAGGGAAGAGGGAGGGATACTGAGTTAACACTTGTACACTAATAGACTGCGAGTAGAGGAACTCCCACTGGCTAGCATGTCACACACACACACACCTGTATAAAGAGGACTCTTTAACACTGTGCCGAAGGCTGGGCGTGTCCCCATGTGTGTGTAACAGCCTTGAAGGCTGTCTAGCAGTCTGGAAAGCTCTGATTCTTTTTCACATTGTGGATGCCTGTTTTACTGCTTTTTTTTTTTTTAACAGAAACTAAACTTCGAATGAGCTATGCTGCCACGGTCAGGATTAGGTAGAGGTGAAGCATTATTTGGCTCCAGTAATCACCATGTCAGTGGCCAGTCCCCTCAAAGATAGTAAAACTGTGTGTGTATGTGCCTTAGTGTTCTAGAACTGGAAGCGAAAAGTAGGTAAGATGGTGATGGTTGCCATAGATACAGTGCTCCAATTCCCTTCTTTTTACAGATTACGCAGACGCACCGATGACATGATTAAGCGACGCATCAGCGAATGCGAAATGTCCTACACATGTAGTCTTGGCATCCTGGGTCGATTGTCGATTTGATTGTTTTGTTGATCTTCCTAATGAAAAGTGGTAAATGCCGCCACCACAGGACTCCAGTGAACGGTTTTGCACCGTTTCTGGTCTTAGAACTGCATTGACTATATGGGCAAAATGATTGGGCCATCTACATTTGACACTTAAAGCAGTTTTTAGGATATCCCATCCTAAATCCAAGTCATTTTGTCCAGTTCAGTTTCACTTTAAGTGTTAAAAGTTCACAGAGGCCACCTCTGTGTTTCTGTCTGCTCAGAGTGTAAATATAGTCACACATGCCGTGCCAGTGCCCCTTCCAGGGTGAAAGGTCTGAAAGCTGTGGAAATGGAGGACACGCACAGTGGCGATGAGTCTAAAATAAACCTGGTATCACTTTAGCATGAACGAATCAAATGGTTATAGGTAAGAAATTGTGCTGTCAAATGACTGAGAGGTTTAATTGCATTATGCAGTCGTTTTGTTGGAGTATTTGCTGCCCCTGTACATTGACTAGTCTTGGGTGTTAAACACCATAATTGTCAGTTCTTGGTCAGGTCAAGTAAGATTTCTTATATAACACTTTTTTTTACAACACAGCATTGTCTCAAGCTTTACAAATATATTGGTTCAAAGCCCTAGTTGAGCAAGATTGAGGTGACGGTGGCAAGGGAAAAACAGCCAAATGTTATAGTGGAATAAAACCTAAATAGGGGCCAAACCTTCTTGGGTAAATCAGATTTTAAATGTAAGCCAGAGACACACAAGCATTGCCTTTTCAAAGATGATCAGACTCTGTCGTCCGGCCCTTGTCAAAGTTGCTCAGGGCTTTACGTTTGCCCATTTTCTCCTGTTCAACATGTGAACTCAGAACAGAATGCTTACTTGCCATCTAATATAACCTAGACCATAACCGGAATATCTGTAATGAGATTATCATAGTTCTACATTATTCGATCTGTTTTCCAAACTTCCTGTATACAACTCAAGTTCAGTCTCAGCAAGAACTTCTGCTTCTGCTTCTCATGCTCCATGATGTCTTTTTTACCTCTGAGACAAGCAGGCGAGCGTTCTGAGAACGCCAGCAGTTTTGTTTCGTTTGATACTTGTATCTTGATATTCCCAAGAGGTTGCTTTATTTCTTTATCAATTATCTTTCTGTAATTAATTCCCAATCAAATGTGTTTCAGTTGGACATTCATGATGCCTATATGCACAAACTAATCTGCAATTCCTCATGAACACGTCCAGCACGCTTAAGAAATGCTCTTAGACATGGTATTGTCTGATTTTTGCTACTTCCACATACCCAATAGTAGCCCAGAAACCTTACTCTTTGGTGTTTTACTACAAATGAGTGAAAAAGGACATAGGAACAGGCAAAACGGATACACAAACACAAAATAGATACAGAAGGGGAACAAGAGACAAAGGCATGGGTACAGAATAAAGAGATGATCATCAGAGCTAATGTACCGGTACCAGATCCAGCACCGCACGCTTGGATGTTCTTCGGGCCGATACCAGTCCCCCCGGAGTGCAGTGGCTCCCTCCATCGTTTTACATTGGGAGACAGTTTGCCTCCAAGGACCTCCCACTGAGGACTCATTCTTTTGTTTTATAATTTAGTTTATTTATTTTATTACTATTTTAAATGTTATTATTAATTTGTTATTGATTTAAATTG